>CP092885.1:54769835-54981788 GCA_030710605.1 Cordylochernes scorpioides | reverse complement strand
GGTGACGTCACCCCGACAAAAATATCCACCGCCCACTTAACAAGTTAATTAATCCATGGTACAAAATTAACTACAGCCAATTATGATTTTACTGCCAGTGATAAAAGATCCAATTAGAGTATTATGGCCAGAAATTACAAGCGGAATAAACGATAGTTTCGCCTACACTAATACTCAATTAATTGGACAAGGTAAATAGTATTATTTGTGAAAATTCTAAACTATTATAGACGCTTTTGATTCTTTTCAGAAATTAAACAATTTCTACTGCCCTTACTGCAATAGAAAAATTTATGGGAGGGCCTCGCTCATCAGTGGTGAACCCTACCAGCGGTTTCGCCAGTTTAATCTACCATACCGCTGTTATATTGCATTTTTCGTTTTTTTTTTTCCTTTCATAGTGATACTTATGCTAGACTCTTGGAATAGGTATTATAGATGAACTATGGACATAAGCTTTGAGGACAGTAAAACTATATTAATACAGTTAACCCTGTTTATAGCGCCCTTTCTTGGGACTCACCAAAATAGGGTGATATAGAGAGAGGGTTCTATAGACGGGTCACTTTTAATGTAAATCGCATCGTACTACGTATTTAAAATCGGGCGCTATAGAGAGGGAAGCGCTAATTAGAGGAGGCGCTATATACAGGTTTACCTGTATATAATATGCTTCGAACTCTTCCGCAAACATCAGTATAAAAAGTATTATTTGTATTAATAAACACTCGGTTGTGCTCCCGCCCCCATTATAAATTTATTAGTGTGAACAAAACTTAAGGAAGTTGTACCTTTTACCATGTATATCGGAATTTATATAATAATTCTGAAAGATATTACAGCGACCTTTAATGTGAAGACACACGAGATAACCAAATGTGAACTAAATTGCCAAGGTCTCCTTCAAAAAATAATAAAACGACCGGCGGCATCAAAGATTTTCCACTTTTTAAAGTTTTGTCTATTAGTGTATATAGTATCTGCACTTGAAGGTTTACTCTTAGTGAAGATGTTTAACGAAACTATAGAAAGTGATTTCTGTAATTGTAAAAATATCACAAATAATCCAGGTTCGAGTACAGCTCTTCCAATTAAAGAACAAGACAACAAATACAGAATCCTGTTTATAGGTAATATACTCGTAAGCAATACATAGAATTCTCTCACAAAATATAGATATACATAATTACATCCATGATGCAGAGTGCACTGTGTGTATTATTTACATACACTCATGGACAAAACTTAAGGAAGTGGAATGTATTTGATGTCGCCGGTCGTCTGTTTTTTTTTTTTTTTTTTTTTTTTTAGGAAACAGATGCAATTTTGTTTACACTTGATTATTTCATCTGTCTTCAATAAAGGTCACTGTAATATCTTTCAGAGTTATTGTCTCAATCCCGATATATGAATGATAAAAGATACAACTATCTTAAGTTTTTTGTCCATGAAGTGTACAAGCGGTATACAAGAAGTAGACGAGAAACAGAAAAGAAATAGGCTAGAAGTCTAGGTGACGTATACAAAGAGCATGTACCATGTTGTATACTTTCAATCGTAATATATAATTAGAAGTAACCGAGTAATACTGAAATATCTGTAAGGTGCAGATCGACATTTTCCAAATAGAAAAATTAACTTTTTAGTTCATTCTATATACAGTTACGAGCGTCTTTCCTCATCTCCTAATCAGTCATCTCTCTCTGTCACCGTTTGCTTTTTTTTTTTTTTTTAATGTCGCCCTTCTATTGGTTGGCTACGGTCACGCCACCTTTGCCCCCCCCTCCCCCCATCATGCCTCCCCCACTCGCTCTTTCGTTTTTGTAACTATTGTTTTGGAGCGGCTCGCTCTTTAAATAAATGCATATATTAGTTAATAACTAAATGGAATCCTCTCTTTCCTTTTCCCAGTATGAGACGCCTACGGAAGCCAACAGTACATAGACAGATAAAGCACATAGGCTAACTAATATATGCATTTATTTATTTAAGGCGCCAATTTATAATTGTAACAAATAGTATTTGAATAAAAACATTCAATCGGGTAAAACACGGGCGTTGCCCGGGTCATTCGGCTAGTAATACCTATAATGAGAAAAGATAAATAATACGTTATGAAATATCACGGCGACAAATTTCTAGAATTTCTAATGAAAGCAGACGAGTGTGAAGCAGATGGAATTTACTTAATTATCGTTTGCAGCCATTTGTGAAATCAAATTTCAATTTCAGCAAAATATTTTGTTTTTTTATTACCAATTTTAAAACGAAAATATTTATTTTAATTAATTCGATAAATTAACATATTAGTTTTTTTTTTTAATATTATATATTTACTAAATTTAAATTATTATTATTTTTTTATTATTTAGAAAGAAATAATTATATAAATATTATCTCTCTAAAATTTTATATACAATTACGAACGTCATCATCTCTGTCACCGTTTGCTTTTTTTTTTTTTTTGAATGGCGCTCTCCTATTGGTTGGCTACGATCACGTGGCTACGATGACGCCGCCACTACGCGAGACACTTTGTTTTTGACTTTGCCCCCCCCCCCCACCCACTCGCTTTTTGGTTTTTGTAACTATTGTGTTGGAGCGGGTCGCTCCTTAAATAAATGCATATATTAGTTAATAACTAAATGGAATCCTCTCTTTCTTTTTCCCAAGCACATAGGCTATAGTTATTAACTAATATATGCATTTATATAAGACGCCAATTTATAATTGTAACAAATAGTATTTGAATCAAAACATTCAATCGGGTAAAACACGGGCGTTGCCCGGGTCATTCGGCTAGTGTGTAAATATAAAAATGCACCAAAAAGTTCACATTTCGAAATTTAAATCAATATTACTGCGTTACTATATTTTGAAGTGTATATATAAGACCCAAAATGATATTTACGGAAGAGTGATTGCTCGAAGAATATTATATATTTATAATTATATGTAATTCTGCTGTCCTCAAAGCTTATGTCCATAGTTCATCTAAAATACCCATTCAAAGAGTCTACCAACAGTATCACTAAGAAGGGAAGTTTCAAAAATGCAATATAACATCGGTATGGTAGATTAAACTGGCGAAACCGCTGGGGGGTTCACCACTGATGAGCCAGGCCCTCCCAATAATTTTTCCATTCCAGTAAGGGCAGTAGAAATTGTTTAATTTCAAAAAGAATCTTTTTTAAACACGCAAGATATCCCCTTGATATCCCCTATATATATGTTATATAAAGGTATTATTTAAAATGTTATATTAAAATATTTTATTTAGAATTATGTTATATTAGGGTGTTATTTTATTTAGGGTTATATTTCATCGATTCAAATACTCTGTTTAAATCGACCGCCAGAGGTCACGCTTTCTCTATAAATACTCATTGTTGTTGTTCCCCGTTGGCGGGCTCAAACCATATGTAATTATGTAAATATTCTTTTGTTTTTCATCTTTTTTATTCTTACGCCTTAATCCAGGCAGTACTTTAATCAAATTATGTTCTTATATATTACTTTAGCTCAAATAAAACAATCTCTGATCAAAACCATTTTTATTATTATACTTTCAATATTTTAGCCACGACTGCATCATCAATACCATTTAGTCCTAAAAAAGAACCAGCAAATAACTAACATAGTATAATCCTCAAGATAATTAAATACAAGCAGAAAATCATCTCTTTCTTTATATATGATATATATATGTAGCCATAAGGAATTATCCTATCAGATTTTCCCCCAGTGTGTCAATTATCCACACCACCAAATTATCAAGTCAATTACCCTATTCATATTAATGACTGCGTGGAATTTTGTGGGCCACAATTAAAACTTTCCCTCCCCAATCAACCTGATTAATATTTCACGCTCAATTAAACAGGGTTTCCATCAAGGAGGTGTTGCCAGACATTGGATTATCTATGATGGGAAATTCATCGATTTATCATCTCAATGTGGCCAAACATTTTCCTTATTTTAGAAAAGCTCATGTGAGCCTGGTCAGTATATGCCTCTTTTGTTTTTAATATCAATACCTGTCCTATTTTATATATATAATTACTAGCCGAATGACCCGGGCAACGCCCGTGTTCTACCCGATTGAAGGTTTTTATTCAAATACTATTTGTTACAATTATAAATTGGCGCCTTAAATAAATGCATATATTAGTTAATAACTATAGCATATGTGCTTAATCTGTCTATGTACTGTTGGCTTCCGTAGGCGTCTCATACTGGGAAAAAGAAAGAGAGTATTCCATTTAGTTATTAACTAATATATGCATTTATTTAAGGAGCGACCCGCTCCAACACAATAGTTACAAAAACGAAAAAGCGAGTGGGGGGGGGGGGGGCAAAGGTGGCGTGATCGTAGCCAACCAATAGGATGGCGCCATTCCAAAAAAAAAAAGCAAACGGTGACAGAGTTGATTTATTAGGAGATGAGGAATGACGCTCGTAACTGTATATAGAATATGTATTGTAGAACGACATTTGAAAATCATCCCGCATGTGTTTCTTTTGAACGAAAAATCTAAATTCATTTTAAGGAGAAATAACGATTATTTCTAACCTTAGGGATGAAGTATGAAAGAATGAATTGTGAAGAGTAATGATAAACGGAAAAATAAAAGTGTCCAGGGATGGGAATCGAACCCACAGTGTTTTGCTTATCGGGCAGATGCCATGTCCACTAGACTACCCTGAACATATGTGACATATATGTATTTCTACTGTCCTCAAAGCTTATATCCATATTTCATTGAAATATACCATTTTCCAAGAGGTAAGCTCCAGTATCAGTATAAAGGAAAAGAAAAAAATGCAATATTGCCACGTGGAAAATTAGGGAAGACAAAAACTTCATGAGGAAACAAAATTTATTTCAGGGAAGGACAAACTATCAAAAGTAAAACAAAAGATAAGCCACGAGGGAAATTTACAGAGTCGCAAGATATAAAACATAAAAATGACCACTCTGTTTAATAAAAAATAATAAAATAAGGAAAACATAAAAATGCAATATTATAGCGGTAGGGTATAACTGGCGAAACCGCTGGGAGGGTTCACTATTGATGAGCCATTTCGTTTGACGGATTAACGATAACGCATCATTTTTTAAAATGGAAATTTTGAATATATACTTTTAGCATAAAATTTTCTCTTCTATAAATTGAAATAAAGAATTTTAATATGAATTATTTGTATATATTCTTGACTAGAGGTGGTTTTTTATGTTCCAAAAAAGGCACCTCTCCCTTTAAATATACATTAGAACGATGCACTGTGAATTACCCTAGTAAAATACTTTACTAGTATTAATAAAGAATGACCTAAAACACCAGTTTTGGTAAATTCAGACAAAAAGCCAACAACCTGTATATCATGATTTTGGGCTATGGCACTCATCAGTACAGGGGCGGCTTTGATTGCATGGTATTCGAAAACATGTTATATAGATTGACTTTTTGTCTGAGTTTGCTAAAACTGGTGTTTTGTCGCTCATTCTTCATCATCAATAGACATCTACTGATCGATTTCCCAGCATTTCAAGATTATAGAATGAACTAGTTGTTTTGCCGTAGTGGGGGGGGGGGGGGGCGAGTCCGACTTCCAAGTCGTTCCGCCAAGAGATCAACACCATAGAGGTCCGTACGTCTCTTGACCTCACGGACAATACAGCAGCTACTGTAAATACGCTGCTGTATCACCTCATAAGCATAAATAAATAAACTAGTTGTTTGTGAACTTTACGATTTGATAAGGGGGTCGGTGGAAGGCTGGTTAAACCGTTTGGTTTTCGACCACTAGGACCTGGATTCGATTCCCGCATTGGACACTTTTTTCTGTTTGAAAAAAAAAAATGCTCCAATGGCCCCCGATTCTTGCAAAAGTCCAACCCCACCAGCGAGTGCAAGTAACTAAACGGGGTTCTGGCATTTGTAAGTGCAAAGTCGAACTGCTTTTCACATGTGTAGACATGTGGTGCGCTTACAGTAAAAGCAGTCGCTAACTACCCACCATGATTATCATGGCCTGTACCACGTGTACTAGGAATAAGCAAAAAAAAAAACGATTTGATTTCCGATAAGAAAATCATATTTTAAGATCAATTCATTTTGTAAATACATTCTAAACTTTCTACAAAATCTGGATCTCTAATATTTTCATGCGTTGAATAATGTAAATAACTTATGTAAATAAACTTTTCTCCTTATTTGGCGCAAATATTCCTTGAGGGATATAGCGCTTTGGAAATAAAATAATTGTAATTGTAACCATCACTAGTACATATTTTTCACTAATGTGATGCACAGTGTAACTTTCTAATGAATACAAGTAATTAATACTTATAATTAAAGGAAAATGTGTCTCTTTTGTTATATGAAACCCGCAAATTTATGTTGAAAAGTTGTTTCATATTTTTATTTATTTATTGTTACAAAAGCACGAAGTCCAAAGGACAATTTTGCTGTGCTAGTATTATTTACATATATATGATTAAATATTTACACGATGGATTAGTAGTGTTTTGTAAATTATTGTTCAACTAGTTCTAAACTTAACAAAGTTCTCATAAGATAGAGTATATACACAAAGAGAATTTGGTAATGTTTCAAAGTATCTACATACAATTTGATTAGTCAGAGGGCAAGTTAAAAGAAGATGCTCTGGTGATAAAGTTGTTTTATATCAAAACACATGTTTTTATTATTATTATTTTTTAATTATCCCTAGTATACGTGGTACAGGCCATGATAATCATGGTGGGTAGTTAGCGACTGCTTTTACTGTAAGCGCACCACATGTCTACACATGTGAAAAACAGTTCGACTTTGCACTTACAAATGTGCCAGAGCCCCGTTTGGTTACTTGCACTCGCTGGTGGGGTTGGACTTTTGCAAATGAAAGGGGGAAGCAACTTTCTCAAATACCTACGTTTATACTTTGATATGTGTTTTAAAGATGAAATTAAATTACTTCTCGAAATTATTATAGACGTAAAAATAGAGGCTGCCTGGTCGGCATTCATAGTTTTTCAAATTAAAGATACTTCGACCAGTAAATCTTTTTTATTGTCTTGACGTTTCGACAAAAATCTTTTGTCCTCGTCAGGAGCGAACAAAAATCAAAACATTTGGCAAAGCGTCAAACATTATTCTCTATATAATTTTTAACGCTTTGCCAAATGTTTTAATTTTTGTTCGCTCCTGACGAGGACAAAAGATTTTTGTCGAAACGTCAAGACAATAAAAAAATATTTACTGGCCGATGTATCTTTATTTTTAAAAACTATTATAGACGCTTATGATTCTTTTTTTTTTTTAATAAAACAATTTATACTGCCCTTACTGCAATGGAAAAAATCAATGAGAGGGTTCAATAATGATGAGCCATGCCCTCCCATTAATTTTTCCATTACAGTAAGGGCAGTAGAAATTGTTTTATTTTTTTAAAAAAAGAATCATACGCGTCTATAATAGCTTCGAATTTTGATAACAGTTGGCGCGCTAATGCATCGTAATATGTGTAAATTAGGGTTAAAAATGAACTATATAATTTACTACCTAATTTGCATATATTACATATATATATACTTATAAAGCAATACTTAAAGTTTAACCGCATAAGTTTCTTTTATTTGTGAAAAATCAATTTTTATTTAAAGAGAAATCTAATATTTCTAACTTTTGGATGACGTATGAAAAGGTTGAATATATGAAGAGTGATGGCCTATATATGATTGGATGACGTATGGAAGGGTGAAAATATGAGGAGTAATGGCGAACGGAAAAATAAAAGTGTCCAGGGGCGGGAATGGAACCCACAACCTCTGCTTACCGGGCAGGTGCCATGTCCACTAGGCTACCCTGGACGTATTTCTCCGTTCGTTTATATATACTTATATTTGTACTATTCTTTCATATATATATATATATGTGAAAAAATGGTACAAATGTGATATTGTACTGGGATAAGGTGCATAAATTAAGAAAAAGGCATCTCCTTATCGTGCAACTGAAAGTTGCTGTTAGCTTGCGCCATCTATCGGAATAAATATCAACTATTTATATATACATTTATTTATATACAAAGTTGCGGTTAGCAGTATCTATAAACAACATTATTTCATTACTTGACCGCTAGGAGGAGCGACTGTCGCCCTGGATATTTATTTGGTTGGATTCCGGGCAGGCGACAAGATTGGCGGTGGAATTCTTCTGGGCTAATTATCAGAATCGCCATCTTGGAAATATTCGTTTGGTCCCCCTACCAATAAATTATACATCTATTTCTATATAAACGAAAATGTATTTTTTATAATTCTAATTTTTAGTTTCTATTTTTAGTAAACAAAGATTATATTTAATTTGTACCATAAACCAACCCCTTTACTTTTTATTTAATGCTAAAAATTTTGATTTCTTAGATAATTTTAAAATACTTTTATATATAGAATATTATAAAATTAATGATTCTCTACTTTTAGTCATTGTTTTAAAAATAAAGCATTAGCGCGCCATCTATAGACAAAATTTAAAACTATCAATTCCACGTTTATTTTCTTTTTAGGAATAAAACAACTTCCTCCTGTTCTTGCTGCAATGGTAAAATATTGGGAGGGCCTGGCTCATCAGTGGTGAACCCTTTAAACGGTTACAGGAAATAGGTAGAAGTGTGCAAGTAGCCAAGAAGCATACAAGCGGTTTGAGAAGTAGATACTAAGTATACGTAAGGTAGACATTAAACTCAGTTGTGACGTAGAAGATAAGCAGGTACCATGTTTTATACTTTCAGACGTAGAATATAAGTAGATGTATCCTGAGAAGTTCAGTAGAAATCCGTTCTTCTTTATGTCTCCTATAATGTGAAATAGCTCCTAGAGGAATTCAAAGCATTCTTATAACTTATTGGATTTTGTTTTTATAAATTCACACACATGTAATCTTATCAATTGAAAAAGCCCTGTACGATTTATAAATGAATAAAACAAAGCATCAAGGGCTGCGTATCTTTATTAGAACAAATATATACGAGCTTTCGGGCACATACGCCCTTCTACAGGAATTAATGAAACAATAATCCAACTAGTTTGAAATAAGATTTATATATAAATTTAACGTGCCCGAAAGCTCGTATATATATGCACGTGTATCGTGGATATGCACGTTAAATTTATATATAAATCTTATTTCAAACTAGTTGGATTATTGTTTCATTAATTCCTGTAGAAGGGCGTATGTGCCCGAAAGCTCGTATATATTTGTTCTAATAAAGATACGCAGCCCTTGATGCTTTGTTTTATTCATTTATGTAATCTTATAATTAAAAAGGCATATATTGGATCAAAATATCAATTATTTTACCAATATTTCAGTTGGCTGAACGCCAACCTTTATCAAGTTATTATAACATATTTAATGTGTGTCAATAACAAACTCAGCGCCACATAACATTAATAGAATTAAGTTTTAAAAAATATTTTTGCTTATATTCAATGGGGAGAAAAAAAATTGATATATAAATTTATATTATGGACAAAAAATAAATTTCGTAAAATAAGGGTGTTTCTTATTATTCAATTTCAGTTGAGAAAGAGCATAACACGAAAGCTTCTGTAAAAATTAAAAGCCAATTACAGTAGACTCTCCTATAACGCGAGTTTTTACAACGCGATTTCGTACAACGCGATAAAAAATTTGCGACAAATTTATTTATACAACGCGAATTTTCGTATAACGCGTTATAAAATAAAACAAATTACCCTAACAACATTCGCGTTATACAAGTTTTATTTCGTACAACGCGAATTCCTATAACGCGATTTCATACAACACGTAACACATTAATCGTGCTATAGGAGAGTTTACTATATAAAAAAGAATGAGATTCTTTAAAGTAACATTTTCGCGCGCGTAATTTCACCTACTTTTTATATTACCCTCAATATAGATAAGTAGAAAAGGGGACAATAAAAAAGGAGAAATAATAAGAACATTTACTGAAGACCCAACACACAATAAAAGTAACGTAAATTAAATAAAGAAACAAATTGCTAATGGCACATACCCCATTTGAAATAGCTTACACACAAAATAAGAAAACCTTATGTTATGAAAAAATCTTCTATAAAAAAAAATTTTTTATGATACTTTTGAATATTTGAAGACTTTTTAAATATTATTTGATAAATAATTAATCCTAAAAAATAGATGGTCAATTGTTTCTAAACATTAATTACTTTTTTTAAAATAAAAATTCAGCAAATTTATAAACTATAATAGATATAGGCAGTTTATATTGCCAAAATTCTGGAATAAATAAATATCAATGATTAGTTGATATTTATCCCGATAGATGGCGCAAGCCATCAGCTACTTTCAGTTGCAAGATCAGGGGATACTTTCTGTTTTTAATTTTTAAATCTTATCCTGGTATAATTTCGCCTTTATACTATTTTTTTTTTCATGTATATATATATATATAGACAAAACTTAGAGAAGTTGTACCTTTTAGTGTGTATATCGGGATTCAGACAATAACTCTGAAATATATTACAGTGACCTTTATTGAAGACATACGAGATAACCAATATACACTCATAGACAAAACTTAAGGAAGTTGTACCTTTCAGCATGTATATTGGGATTCAGACAATAACTCTGAAATATATTACAGTGACCTTTATTGAAGACACACGAGATAACCAATATACACTCATGGACAAAACTTAAGGAAGTTGTACCTTTCAGCATGTATATCGGGATTCAGACAATAATTCTGAAAGATATTACAGTGACCTTTATTGAAGACACACGAGATAACCAATATACACTCATGGACAAAACTTAAGAAAGTTGTACCTTTCAGCATGTATATCGGGATTCAGACAATAACTCTGAAATATATTACAGTCACCTTTATTGAAAACACACGAGATAACCAATATACACTCATGGATAAAACTTAAGGGAGTTGTAGCTTTCAGCATGTATATCGGGATTCAGACAATAACTCTGAAATATATTACAGTCACCTTTATTTATTGAAGACACACGAGATAACCAAGTGGGGTCAAAATTGCCTCTGTCTCTTTAAAAAAAAACAACCGGCCACATCAAATACTTTCTACTTTCTTAAGTATTTGCTCATATATATTTGTGTGTGAAAAGATAGTACAAATGTGATATTGTACTGGGATAAGGTGCATAAATTATGAAAAAGGCATCTACTTATCGTGCAACTGAAAGTTGCTGATGGCTTTCAGTTGCACGATAAGGAGATGCCTTTTTCTTAATATTTGTGTGTGTGAAAAATAAAAAAAATAAAATAATAAAAAAGTCAGGTGTTTGTTATTAAAATCATAAAAGGCATATCCTGACCGGGTTCACATGAACTTTTTCATGGCAGAGCGCCATCTAGTGGAACAGAAATCAACTAAACGTTGATTTAACCAGATGGCGCTCTGCCATCTAAAAGTTCATGTAAACGTTGTCAGGATATGCCTTTTATGATTTTAATATATATATATATATATATATATATATATATATATATATATATATATATATATATAGTAAATAGTATTCGAGAATTGAAACAAAAATTTAAGTTACCTTTTTATTCTTTTTAAAAATCAAAACTATATATTTGTTATATACTCAATTTGTTACAAACCACCGAAATTTCAAAGGTTTTTTAAATAGAATAAAGGCAGTGGAGGATTCAAGTTGCTTTTGTGGTATTGAGGAACAAACCTCAAGACATCTACTGATCGATTGCCCAGCATTTCAAGATTATAGAATGAAGAATGAACTAGTTGTTTGTGAACTTAACGATTTGATTTTCGATTAAAAAATCATATTCAAAGTTCAATTCATTTTGTAAATACATTCTAAACTTTCTACAAAATCTGGATCTCTAATGTTTTCATGCGTTGAATAATGTAAATAAACTTTTCTCATTGGTTGGCGCAAGTCTCCCTTGCGGGATATAGCGCTTTGGAAATAAAATAGTTGTAATAGGAGTAATATTTCTACAGAACATATAACTTCAATGATAAAATTTCGCATTTCAATCTTTAGCATTGCATTATATTTGGTCTGTTGAAATAATTTTAAATAGTTGATAAGAGCAGCGTTACAATTTAATTCAAATTTCACAGTTTTCAAGTTCGTAAATCCCATGGGGAGATTGCTTCTAGATTTGCATATGAATAGGGTCTGATTGAGTTTAAATTATTTTAAAGTGAATTTTAGGATTCTCTCAACTTATTCTTTGAATGTCTATTCCAATTATAGGTATATCGTCTGTTATTGTGATCTTTTGTCCTTGTTTGCTAGAGATAAGGAGAAAATTCACACACAAAATAGATGATATAAGCTTGTTCCAAAAGTTCGTGTTTTTTTTTATTACTTTGCGAATAATATTATTACGGCGAATATGCATAATAATTCATAATACAATTACTTTATACATAATACAAAGACATACATATCCTAGTGGACATGGCATCTGCCCGGTAAGCGGAACACTGTGGGTTCGATTCCCATCCCTGGACACTTTTATTTTTCCGTTTATCATTACTCTTCACAATTCACCCTTTCATACCTCATCCAAAAGGTTAGAAATAATCGTTATTTCTCCTTGAAATAAATTTTGATTTTTCGTTGAAAAGAAACACATGCGGGATAGTATTTCAAATATCGTTTTACATTATACCTATAACGGCGAATATATAATACAATTACTTTATACATAATACAAAGACATTATACATATAACGGCGAATAATATTGGTATTTCAATTTTTTGCAAGTGTTTACGAACTTTTGGAACAACCTTGTGCAATAGGCGAAATGTAGTTGAAATAAATTTGACGTACAGCTTATTTCAGAGTTTTGTTATAAAAAATGTTTTATTTATTTCATTTTTAGATGTTGATTAGACGCTAAGAAAGGGCTGATGTTTAATGAATTTACTCAGCTACTCTGTTAAATGAACAGGAAGAAACCTCGTTGAAACCTCTCCAGAGAGAATGTTGAATTGCTGTTGCGACTTTCCAGTAGCCACTTAGCAACAAATTTAGCCGACTTTGTTTTCCACTTTCTCCCTTTTTTCTTGATCAAGAACACACACCATGTAAATACTGACTCATTAAGTATTTCTACAGCGCTGCCTTCTATACTTTTTCCCACCATTTCTTTTTAAAATAAAATATATTATATCGTGCTTTTGAAAAAATATATATAAATGAAATATATCTATCGGAATAAATATCAACTATTCTCGTTGATTTCTAATTATTCCAGAATTGGCCAAAATATATATGTTTAATTAAAAAGGCATATATTGGATCAAAATATATTTTATTATTTCCAATATTTCAGTTGGCTGAATGCCAACTTTTATCAAGGTATTATAACATTTTAATGTGTGTCTACAACAAACTCAGCGCCACAAAATTTGTTGTTGACACACATTAATATTAGTAAATTAAATTTTATTGCCCTCTATCGTTAAAATTTTACACAAATAAATTTACTGGCAATGCGTTTCTTTTTTAAATCTCTACAGACCTTACTGCAATGATATGATTTAATGAATGAGAGGGCTTGGCTCATCAGTAGTGAACCCTCTCAGCGGTTTCGCCAAATTAATCTCTAGACCGCTCTACTATTGTATTGGACTGGTTTTGTTATATATCCTGCATTTTCTATGGAAGGCAGCTAAATGGTGTTTAGTGAACTATGGACATAAGCTTATAGGTCTGTAGAGGTACATACATATAAATTTCAAGGTATTGCATCGAGCAAAGCTCTTCCGCGCAAAACATGTTTTCATAACCATTATATATTAGTAAATTAAATTTTATTGCCCTCTATCGTTAGAGTTTTACACAAATAAATTTACTGGCAATGCGTTTCTTTTTTAAATCTCTACAGACCTTACTGCAATGATATGTTTTAATGAATGAGAGGGCTTGGCTCATCAGTAGTGAACCCTCTCAGCGGTTTCGCCAAATTAATCTCTAGACCGCTCTACTATTGTATTGGACTGGTTTTGTTATATATCCTGCATTTTCTATGGAAGGCAGCTAAATGGTGTTTAGTGAACTATGGACATAAGCTTATAGGTCTGTAGAGGTACATACATATAAATTTCAAGGTATTGCATCGAGCAAAGCTCTTCCGCGCAAAACATGTTTTCATAACCATTATATATTAGTAAATTAAATTTTATTGCCCTCTATCGATAAAATTTTACACAAATAAATTTACTGGCAATGCGTTTCTTTTTAAATCTCTACAGACCTTACTGCAATGATATGATTTAATGAATGAGAGGGCTTGGCTCATCAGTAGTGAACCCTCTCAGCGGTTTCGCCAAATTAATCTCTAGACCGCTCTACTATTGTATTGGACTGGTTTGTTATATATCCTGCATTTTCTATGGAAGGCAGCCAAATGCTTCAGCCAACTGAAATATTAGTAAAATAAATGATATTTTGATAGAATATATGCCTTTTTAATTAAAGATTTATTTGTGGATTGCTCTATTTTCAAACTCTATTATCTTCTATTTATAACATATATATGTGAGAAGATAGTATAAATATGATATTGTACTGGGATAAGGTGCATAAATTATATAAAAAAAGGCATCTCCTTATCGTGCAACTGAAAGTTGATGATGGCTTGCGCCATCTATCGGAATAAATATCAACTATTCTCGTTGATTTTTAATTATTCCAGAATTGGCCAAATACTCATTCTTGATTAATCAAGAAAAGCTAAACAAGGACGCGTTTCGGGCATATAGCGTCCGGCTCACCAATTTTTAGGATTGTTGCGTGATGTGTTGGTGTGGCTTGTGGAAAGGCTGCTGATAAAATTATAATTAAAATTAATTTATTTAAAGCCAGAAATATAAAAATAGAAAAGAAGCAACGGTTGAAGTAACGGCCGCCGGAGTTAGCCTAGATGTTTACCGCGCCAGTGGCCAGAGTCTCTGATGACGTCCCGCGCGCATGCGTAGTCAGGTTGACGCCCGCGGATGCCGAGGCCGTCCTGAAGCAAAGTGTAATCGCCACATATATATGAAATATATAGTATAAATGTGATATTATGCTGGGGTAAGATGGATAATTTTTTTAAGGCATATCCTTATCGTGCAACTGAAAGTTGTATAGAATCAACTAATCGTTGATTTAAAAAAATTATTTTAGAATATTATTTAAATACCGTTTGTATGTGTTATTTATTTATTTTTATTTAACAATTGCAGAGTACACGCTATATCCACAATTCGGATATTTGCGTGTGAAATATATACATTTAAATGAAAAACAAAAAAGAAAAAGTAGTTTAAAGGGATATATACATATTTACATATCAGTATGCAAATTGATTACATTAGTAGTCACTTATTTAGTTAAGTACATTCTGCAGAATTTGTTGAATCTTTTTGGTGTATGTCCTTAGTGTAGACCAGATGTTGCATATTTGTTATGGGAAGTAGAGTTTGTATGTGTTATGTTGTGTAAGTATTGAATAGGTAATTAATCTTTGTGTAAGTAGCATAGTAATATTTAAATTTTCCAATTTGCAGTAATTTAATGCACGTTTAGAAATTCTTGTTGAATTTTTCGAAGAATTAGAAGTATTTGAAAATATATCAGGTTTTTATTGTTATTCTTCGAATGCCTTTTTTGATAGCAATATCAAACAAAACACAACCTGATCTCTGATGTTGTGTTGTGTGCATGTGTGATTAATCAAGAAAAGCTAACAATTTACAGGTTTCAGGAATTGTGAAAGATGGTGCAAACCATCAGCAACTTTTAGTTGCACGCTTAGGAGATGTCTTTATCATAATTTATCAAACCGATCCCGGTACCTTTTCACTTTTGTACAATTTTTCATTTAGAACGCTTCCCGATTTTACGTGTCATCCTTACTCATATGCCATGCTAATCTTCTCTATGTATTTCCTATTTGAGTAGCTGTACTGTCTATTAACCACTACAAAGATACCATGTAGTGTAAATTACTAAACACCATATATCAATTACTTCATCTTCTTTCATTATTATTATTCCTAGTACACGTGGTACAGGCCATGATAATCATGGTGGGTAGTTAGCGACTTATTTTACAGTAAGTGCACCACATGCACCTATAGCTATAACAATATCAACAATCCTAATTGAAAGATTATAAACTCAAAAGGAGATTCTTCTATATAAAATGTTTATTTCGCTAGCTTTCGAACAACATCGTTTTTAACATAGTTATGGGAATCGAATGTTGTTGTTTACATAAACAATCCAATATTTCGGTCCCAAGTGATGTTTTCACAGCTAAATTATTCACTGTAGCGAAAAGAATATGAATATTAGTTATTGTGTTTTTTTTTTTTTTTTTTGCTTATTCCTAGTACACGTGGTACAGGTCATGATAATCATGCTGGATAGTTAGCGACTTATTTTACTGTAAGTACACCACATGTCTACACATGTGAAAAGCAGTTCGACTTTTGCACTTACAAATGTACCATAGCTCCGTTTAGTTACTTGCACTCGCTGGTGGGGTTGGACTTTTGCAAGAATCGGGAGCCATTAGAGCATTTTTTAACCATAAAAAAAGTGCCCAATGCGGGATTCGATCCCGGGTCGTAGCGATCCGTAAGGTTTAGACCATCCTTCCACCAACCCCCCACTTCATCTTCTATGAGGAATCGAAGAAAGAGTCCTAGCTAGATGAAGAAACGACATAAGAAAATTAAACTTTTTTGAGATGCGTATGATTCTTTTTTAAATAAAACAATACTCTACTGCTCTTTACTGCAATGATAAAATAATAGGAGTACCCCATTATTTATTTTTTTGTTTTCAATTTGAAGCGCTATGTCCCCCTAGGGACACTTGCGCTGTCATACATGTATACCTTTACATTTGTCTATACATATATGTCATAATGTATGCTCTTCCAGGAATAATAAAGTAAACCTACAGTCAATCAGAGAGAGACGTAGATAAAAGGTAGCTAAAGTACGGCCATTTTGGGCCACTGGCCAGATTCCGGAGGGGGGGCCTTTTCTTCGAACCCTCAGACCTATTTTTGGACAGTCGGGGGTGGTGTGCGACACGAACGGTCGTTCAGCGGGACATCCCCTCGCGCTCCCTCTCTCTCGCTGGTTGCCTGGAATTCCTCTTCCAAACTTGTGGTTTCCTTATTTCTCTCTCCCCACATTATTATCATATTGCCACACTGAAAGTCGACAGGATCATATCACAGAAGAGTCGACAGGATCATATCACAGAAAAGTCGACAGGATAAGACCTGGCCGGGAAGCAAATCCCTCATATACCGGAGTATGAAGAAACAAGAAGCCAAGCCACGATGATCGGCCAAACCCAACTCAACTGTAACCACTCCTCTTCGAGCCCTCAACCCCTTCTTCGCCAACCTTTGAACCGTGATCCCGAAGAAGTATTCACCAACGACGGAGATGGAGCTGCCACGCACTTCTTCCAGCACTAGATCTGCCCAAGAACGACCACCGTGCCAGGGCAGGACACCTTCCTCCATCATGGACAAGACTCCGCCATATCCCTGCCGCTACTGTGATGTACAACACTGGTACGCACAGTGTCACAGACAGAACTCTCCCGAAGCTCAATGAACTTACCTGCGCCCTAAACCAACATAACTCGTGAGTGTAATTGTTTTAACTCCTACCATTCATTCTTTAAATAAGTCATTCCTTGTAAATTGTCCCAATATTTACATAATTAGCTCCATTTATTCTCTCCACGCCTATTAACAATGATTTTATTCTCCATACTATTTATCTAGATATTTGTAACTCATTTAATTAGTTACCTTACCAGTAGAATTTAACAATCGTCATTTTAATTAAATAATTTCCATTTTAACGTAACTCTTAAAAAAAAGGAATTCTACCTATTAATGCTTTACGATTTTTACTATTAACAATAGATTTTTCATAATCAATTTATCTATAAAAATATGCCTCCAGCACCTAAACTTTTGTATACCTATTTGTATATGACCTCTCCTACTTGTAAGCACGGCTCACGAAAAATAATTTCTTTCCCTAAACGACTCAAAATTCACCCTGTAATTCAGTCGTCGAAGAATTCCAACCACCACGTGAACCTTGCTTACAACCAACCCTTAGTGACTCTTATCTATCTTCCCCTGAATGCCCCTCTCATTCTTACAACTTTGTTTACCTTATACCAGCTCAGGGCCTTTTATAGAATTATTGATTAATCAATTATCGAACTTCTATATTGTCATTTCAAAATCCTAATCTTCGCCCTTCATTTATGATAATATATTTCGTAGTTCATCTCTAGCATATCCACCGACCCACACCATCTAGCCAATGGTGTGTTCGTCACAGGATGCAGATTGACTAACTGCTAGATATTTATCAACTCCTTTTTGTTCGCACTTGAACAATCTGCATCGAGCGGCACAGTTCGCTTCTTCTTCTCGCGCCACACGTTCGCCACACGGACCCTGTCTTCAAATCTATGTTTGTCCCTTGTTCAAACCAGCACGATATAGCCTACCTCCGATATTTCCCACGGAGGTACGTTAAACATCGTCGCTGATTTTGTCCGGTCCGTCATCATTTCGCGCAGACATGGGTTTTACGTTCAACCCACCGCGAAATCATCGCCTTGCACAAGCTCCCACGACGATTCAAACACCTCGTGTCCGAGCAGCTTGTCACTTGTAACGGACAACGCAGTCCTCGTCCCAATTCTTGGCACTGTGCGCGCATACTTTCCGCAAATTATATATAAGTCCATTCGACTTCCTCACCTACACACGGGACTTTTACCCTCGGACTCGCTACACAAGTAACTGCATAGATAAGGTAGAATGGCCCAGGGCAAGTTTCCCCTCGCCCTGTTCGCCAAGGTTCTAACATTGTATGTAGTTTTATATTTACCTCAGTCCGGAGCTCACACAATTGCCAACCTCAACCTCATTTCTCGTACTCTACACCTATAGCATAGAAAGCCCATGCCAAGTTTCCCATTGCCATGTCCGCCTGAAAAATATCTTAAAGTGTAGAGTTCCCCAGTCTTAATGACCTTCAGAATTTCATCATGTGTATGTGACTCCCCTTCTCGTTGTTCACACCCCTCCATAACAGTTCCCTTATAATACATTAGATGTTATTGTATATAGCCTTTTATAACTTTGATATTATAAAAAATTCCCTAAAATCTCAAACTCTCCGGTATTGTAAAATTGCTTGTAAATAATATTTACTTGTGTACTATACAATATTTTATTTACATAAAACTATGTCACCATAACCTAAATAATTTCAACTGTAAAATTATTTTCTCTATTCCTGGCTTCACCAGCTTTAAGTATACTCAAACCATGTTCAGCCTTCTTCAACGGGGGCCATATGTCATAATGTATGCTCTTCCAGGAATAATAAAGTAAACCTACAGTCAATCAGAGAGAGACGTAGATAAAAGGTAGCTAAAGTACGTCCATTTTGGGCCACTGACCACATTCCGGAGGGGGGCCTTTTCTTGGAACCCTCAGGACTATTTTTGGACAGTCGGGGGGTGGTTGCGACACGAACGGTCGTTCAGCGGGACATCCCCTCGCGCTCCCTCTCTCTCGCTGGTTGCCTGGAATTCCTCTTCCAAACTTGTGGCTTCCTTATTTCTCTCTCCCCACATTATTATCATATTGCCACACTGAAAGTCGACAGGATCATATCACAGAAGAGTCGACAGGATCATATCACATATATATACAATAATTTTAGGCCGTGAATAGAATAGTCATATGATGTTAACAATGGGAAAAAAAGAGAAAAAAACGAGAAAAGAGCTGTGTATAAAATGAAAAATGCCTTGTAATATAAACAATAAGCATAATATAAATTATCAGTTACTTAAAAGATATTTGTTGCTATATAATTTTTTAAAAAATTACAAAAGGTATTGAATTTAAACCTTTGGCTCATCAGTGGTGAACCCACCAAGCGGGGTTCATAGGATCTTTACCACTAAATGAGACAGGACCTACCATTATTTTATCATTTCAGTAAGGTACAGTAGAATTTTTTATTTTATTTTAAAAAGAAACATACGCGTCTCAAAAAATAGTTTAATTTTTTTTTATAACCGATGGCGCACTAATGCATCATGTTGAAGACAATTGATAATTAAAATAATTTTATTGACAACTTGTCAATATATACAAAGTGCACAGTCTGCACTATTTAAAAAAAAAAGATAATATGGATTATATTAACTATGTATAATGAATATAGCGTCTCTGCCAGAGCTGCAGAGTTTGGTGGAGAATCACCAGCAGGTCTCCAGCGACACCACATATTTCGTGATCTACGAAGAATACGTAGATTGTGTACTTCGCCGCTGAGGAGATGGCGTGGTCCTCGAGACCACCTGGAAAGATTCAGGACTGCAGGTCCGGCGGCCGGCCGATGGAATGTTGAATCATGTTGAAGAAAGGATGGTTCTGAGTAAAATTAAATAAATTTCTTCTTTTTTTTTCGTTAAGTGCAATCTTTGTTCGTTTCGGGAAAAACAAATCTTGTAAAGGAATCCATGTAATGTATACTTGACTATAAAATGACGGGTTTTTTCGGGTTGTCATTTTGACAATAGGTTATTTTTAAAAGTTGGTTTATAGCTATATTCTATATATTAGTATAATGACATACCTTTGTTCATGGTTTTAAATATACACTCATGGTCTTGATGTCCTCGGTCATCTATTTTTTTTAAGGAGACTGAGTGAATATTGTTCACACTTGGTTATCTCGTGTGTCTTCAATAAAGGTCACTGTAATATCTTTCAGAGTTATTTTATGAATCCCGATATACATGCTGAAAGGTACAACTTCCTTAAGTTTTTTCCATGAGTTTAACTTTCAGAGTTATTGTCTAAATCCCGATATACATACTAAAAGGTAAAACTTCTTCAAGTTTTGTCCATGAGTGTATCTTTCAGATTTATTGTCTGAATCCCGATATACATGCTAAAAGATACAACTTCCTTAAGTTTTGTCCATGAATGTATCTTTCAGAGTTATTGTCTGAATCCCGATATACATGGTAAAAGGTACAACTTCCTTAAGTTTTATCCATGAGTATAAATATAGATTTTTATTTTATATTAACTTATATAAAGGGGAATAATATCAGTTTAAATCTCTATTTCTCTCATCATAATTTCTATTAAATAGAAGAATTTTTAGCGACATCTATAGTTGATAATTTGAACTATTTTGTGCGAATTTTCCCTCTTTCTTTTTTAAATAAAAGAACTTCCCCACTGTGATAAATAAATATTAGAACGAACTGATAATTGGCAATGCTAATCTTCTCTACATCAGAATTTTCCAAAATTCCGGGACATATAATACACTCATGGACAGAACTTAAGGAAGTTGTACCTTTTACCATGTATATCGGGATTCAGACAATAACTCTGAAAGATACACTCATGGACAGAACTTAAGGAAGTTGTACCTTTTACCATGTATATCGGGATTCAGACAATAACTCTGAAAGATACACTCATGGACAAAACTTAAGGAAGTTGTACCTTTTACCATGTATATCGGGATTCAGACAATAACTCTGAAAGATACACTCATAGACAAAACTTAAGGGAGTTGTACATTTTAGCATGTATATCGGGATTCAGACAATAACTCTGAAATATATTACAATGACCTTTATTGAAGAAACACGAAATAACCAGG
The DNA here is from genome assembly GCA_030710605.1 of Cordylochernes scorpioides. Taxonomy (NCBI): domain Eukaryota; kingdom Metazoa; phylum Arthropoda; class Arachnida; order Pseudoscorpiones; family Chernetidae; genus Cordylochernes; species Cordylochernes scorpioides. Next base: position 54,959,981 of record CP092885.1, on the reverse strand, counting down.
TCTGAACGAAATTGCCTCTATCTCCTTCAAAAAAAAAAAAAACAGACGACCGGCGACATCAAAGACACTTCACTTCCTTAAGTTTTGTGTCTATAAGTATCTATCGCATTATTTTCGCATAATGAATACATTTAAAAAAACATCAATAAAAATTTGAACAATCTCTCTTATTACGAAAAGATAAATATTAATTAATTAAAAAAACATAATTGATGAATTAATACACCAGTAAATTAGTTTGGTTAGTGTGTGATAGTAAATAAACAAACATCATGTAATCTCCCAACATAACACACACACATTTAATTGATCGAACCCTGCACGTTAATTTTAAATTAGGAACTAATTAGGTCCTAGTTAAACATCTCTCATACTATAACTCTCATTAAACAAATATAATTAGCTGGCTATAATGGGCTTTTATGGCGCTATATGGAGTGGATTCCTTCCCTCTGAGTTTACCAGAGAATGATGGAATGGAACACATTCAAGTGGGATCAAAAAGAGCACCTCTCTCCTTTAAATTCTATTCACATATGTACATGTTACAAGGTTGTCCCAAAAGTTTGTAAACACTTGCAAAAAAATTGAAATACCAATATATATTCGCCATTATGTATAATATCTTTGTATTATGTATAAAGTAATTGTATTATGTATTATTATGTATTCGCCGTAAAAATATTATTCGCCGTTATGTATAATGTCTTTGTATTATGTATAAAGTAATTGACAATTAAATAATTTTTATTGACCGCTGGTCAACAATTACTCACGAGGAGTCAAAAGGGCAAACAATGTACATTGATCAGGAGGGCAAGGCTATCCTTAGCTTGTGAATTCCCCTGCGAATGGTGGGATGGCTGTTCCGAGTTCGCTCGAAAGCAGCGTCAAGGAAGCCCGCGAGGTTACTCCCCTGCTCAGGTGAGAGATCCCCGAGTAGATCCAATCTTTTTTATGTATAAAGTAATTGTATTATTTTGTATTCGCCGTTATGTATAATGTCTTTGTATTATGTATTTGCCGTTATGTATAATGTCTTTGTATTATGTATAAAGTAATTGTATTATGTATTATTATATATTCGCCGTAATACAGTTAAACCTATCTATAGCGCCCCCTCTCTATAGCGCCCGATTTTAAATACGTAGTACGATGCGAATAATATTAAAAGTGATCTGTCTATAGTACCCCCTCTCTATAACACCCTATTTTGGCGAGTCCAAAGAGGGGACGCTATAGACAGGTTTAACTATATTATTGTAGCAAAGTGTTGATCATATTTTATGTACAGATTATTAATTTTATGGTATTCATATTATTTATGAATATCTTAAATGAGGGAAACTTCCCTCATTGCTTATCTTGTCTATATATATAAAATTGAATGTCTGTCTGTCTGTTTGTCTGTTTGTCTGTGGTCTGTGTGTACTCTATAGATTCAAAAACCGTACATCCAATCGCCGTGAAATTTTGGGATATTATTAGGCATATCCCCGGAAAGGTTTACGAAAAATAATATCTTGAATATCTTTAATATCCTTAGAGTTATTTGCAGAATTGTAGCTTTAACTCGCAAGCAGTGCCACCATTGAGACGGAGATAGGCTTAAGTTTGCTGCTCCTGATGACCTTGGGTCTGCCCCACCCCGTGAGAGAATGGATTCGCCCGGCCGCCGGCCGACAGTCCAAGTACCCACCGACCAATCAGGGCAGAGTTGGTGACACAGCTATGCCAAGTAGACAAGAAAAAAAGCCTCGCGGGAGCTTGCCCAAGATGACCTCCGGGAACTTTGTCCATCTTCCATAAACGACCATGAATTTATTCAACCTTATCGAGTATTTTTCAAGGGACCGGGAAAAAATGTTCACTAGATAAAACGATGATTTTGTAATGTAGAAAATTAGGAAAGACAAAATTCAGAATGACACGGCACACAGGGACCGGGAAAAAATGATCACTTTATCAGTTTCAAATTATCAAAATATATCTATTTCTTTTTATAAGTTTATAGAGAATTGTTTTAACAAATGTTCGTTAGACAGACCTTTACTCGGGTACCGATTAATATTGATTTTATTCAACTTATCGAGTATTTTTCAAGGGACCGGGAAAAAATGTTCACTTTATCGAGAGATTCGTTAGACAAACCTTTACTCGGGTAAAACACGGGCGAAGCCGGGTACGTCCGCTAGTATCCTATAAATGTTGATTTGTGTTTGTACCTTAAATAAATTGCTGTATCATTCTGAAGTTTGTCTTTCCTGATTTTCTATGTTAAAATATTATTCGCTATAATTTTACACAAATAAATTTACTGGCAATGCGTTTCTTTTTTAAATCTCTACAGACCTCACTGCAATGATTTAAAAAAGAAACGCATTGCCAGTAAATTTATTTGTGTAAAATTTTAACGATAGAGGGCAATAAAATTTAATTTACTATTATTCGCTATGTAATAAGAAAAAAACACGAACTTTTGGGACAACCTTATGTATAAAATTTATTTTATTTTAAAATTATATTTTCTAGAACAGACTCTGTGTTAAGTCGACCGCCAAATAACGCCGCATTTAACTATATCATTGTTGTTGTTTTCTTTTGGCCGGTTCAAATATTGCCGTAGATATGTAAACATGAAAAATAGTACAAATGTGATATTGCACTGGGATAAGGTGCATAAATTATGAAAAAGACATCTCCTTATCGAACAACTGAAAGTTGCTGATGAATTACGCCATCTATCAGAATATATATTAAATACTCTAGTTGATTTTTAATTATTCCAGAATTGACCAAATACCTATTCTTGGTTAGCTTTTCTTGATTAATCAAGAATGGGTATTTGGCCAATTCTACGCAGTAGTTAGGTATTTCTTCCTTAATTATGTTATCAGAGCAATTAAAACATTAGTAAATTGATATCATTTCTCCTTTAGTTTCTTATATCCGTATTACAGCCTGTTGAAGAACGTTATTGTACGAAAGCTTGGCAAGCTTTTACCTCTTTAATAAAGTTTTTTTTTCAAGGAGACAAGGGCAATTTTATTCACACCTGGTTATCTCGTGTGTCTTCAATAAAGGTCACTGTAATATCTTTCAGAGTTATTGTCTGAATCCCGATATACATGCTGAAAGGTACATCTTCCCTAAGTTTTGTCTATAAGTGTACACATAAGTAAATGCAATACTATAAGTTAACACAAAGCAATAACGCGCCATCTACACATCTACTTATATACAGGGTGTACCAGGTAAATTGGGAATTTCAACAATGGTATTTTAACTGGAATTTTTTGCAAGTAAAAATTAAAATATCCGAATGAAATTTGACACAGTAGTAGATAAAAGGATATAGTTTTTATTTATTCAATGTAGTTTCCATTATTAGCTACAACAGTCTCGAGGCGAGTGCGGAATGAAGTACAGGCCTTGGCGACGATGACCTTGTTCATTTGGGTCATCACCGTGTGAACTGCTTTCTTGACAGACTGGATGGTGGTATGAGGAGCTTTGTTGACATCTCTCTCAACAACGCCCCATACATAGTAATCGAGGGGATTGCAATCTGGAGAATTAGGGGGCCAAATATCAGGACCCCAGTGACTAGGGACGTTAAGTGTCAGCCACGATTGTGTCTTTTTTGCCTTATGGGCTGGAGCTGAGTCCTGTTGGAAGACATACTTCCTTCCTGCGGCCACCATGTCCATCCAAGGCTTCACAATGGTCTCCAGAACATTGATGTAGGTGTCAGCGTTCATCCTAAGGCCCTTCTCAAAGAAATGGGGAGGCATGACATCACCTTCACTGCTGATAACGCCAAGGACCATTACGGAGGCAGGAAATTTCGTGTGCATCACGACAGGTATCTCTGAGGGGTCTTTACAGATCCAGCGATCATTCCTGGGATTTACCTTTTGGTCCACGTCAAAGTTCTTTTCGTCAGAGAAGAACCTTAGCATGCCAAAAGAGTCGTGTTTCAGGTTGTTGAGGAGGGCAGCAGCCTTTCCTTTTCTGTTATTCTTCATATTCTCAGTCAGCAACTGACCTTTCCGAAGGGCATAAGACTTGAGACCAAGGTCCTCATGGATAGTTCTGACAATTGTCATAGAGCCAACGTCCATTTCCTTGGCTATGGCCCTCATGCTCTTCCCAGGGTTTCCATCAATCTTCTCCTTGACATTTTTGACAAATTCTTCGCCTCTTACCCTGTCCGATCGACGCGAGTGCTTTTTCCTTGTAGCTATCCCCTCTTTGTTACTGTCGGCCTCATCAAACTGCTTCTTGACACGATAAATAGTGGTTTTGGGCAACTTAAGAAAATCCACTATCTCTTTGGGGCTCCTTCCGGCGCGCAGAGCAACGATGATGGCAGCTCGATTTTCAAATTCTCGGTTACTCTTCATCACTACACTGCGCACACATGTACTGTTGCATTTTACATGAATATGGCTACGTAATGAAAAAAAAAAACAAGTTTTTAATCTCAAGTAGTTTTTGTTTTATGGACTGTCAAAGTTAGTCCTAATTTACCTGGTACACCCTGTATTTGCCTTATTCTGTCTGTTTGTTTGTCTGTTTGTCTGTTTGTCTGAAGCTCACGGATAGAATGCGCGCCCATTGGCTGCCAGCAAACACGTGACCTCCCTGCCCGCCCCCCTCTAGACAACCCTGTTATCAGCTGTGCGATACATATACCTGTCTATAGCGGCCACTCTAGACAACCCTGTTATCAGCTGAGTGATACATCCACCTGTCTATACAGACCACCCTGTCATAGCGGTCACCCTAGGCAACCCTGTTATCAGCTGAGTGATACATCCACCTGTCTATAGCGGCCACTCTAGACAACCCTGTTATCATCAGTGTGATAAATTCACCTGTCTATACAGACCACCCTGTCTATAGCGGTCACTCTAGGCAACCCTGTTAACAGCAGTGTGATACATACACCTGTCTATACAGACCACCCTGACTATAGCGACCACTCTTTATGGAAATCCACAATTCTAATTTTATATTTTCAAGACACACACAGTTTGGGGCGGGAAGTTTCACAAGAGAGACATCCACGGCGCCAATTTATAATTGTAACGAATAGTATTTTAATTGAAACATTTCTAAAATATATACGCACTCGGGTAAACCCCGGGCGTTGCCCGGGCCTTACGTCTAGTATAAAATAAAAGAATTCAAAAGCGCGAATGTTTCTTTTATACATAAAACGAACTTCTACTGTCCTTGCTGCGATGAAAAAATATATTGGGAGGGCTTGGCTCATCAGTGGTGAACCCTCCCAGCGGTTTCGCCAATTTAATCCACCAGACCGCTTCTCAGAGCTCTAATACTCAGAGCTCGAAGCAAATATTTGAACGTATTTCTACTGTCCTATAAGCTTATGTCCATAGTTTACTTGGAAACCATTTCTAAGATTCCATCCTTCAGTGTAGCATATAAAAGCAGAATGATCCAATACAGTATTAGAGCTCTGAGAAGCGGTCTGGTGGATTAAATTGGCGAAACCGCTGGGAGGGTTCACCACTGATGAGCCAAGCCCTCCCAATATATTTTTTCATCGCAGCAAGGACAGTAGAAGTTCGTTTTATGTATAAAAGAAACATTCGCGCTTTTGAATCTTTTTGTTTAATACTATAAGTATATGCATACTTTGATGACCCAACTCTAAATTTGATGTAAGAATGGAATTATTTAATTACATAGGTCGTAATGTGTTCGCTAAACCAACAGAAATACCGCAGAATTATTCATACCACTAGTATAATAAAATATTATTTTTTTAAATTCTAAAAGGTTCTATCTAAAAATTACAATTTTATTCATAACTCTTTTATTTTTTCTTCAAATTTTTACTTGTTTTGTGTAAAACTTTTTAACCATCCTTACATTTTCTAATTACGTTACTACTTTATTAGCTTGTTTCTTTTCAAGGCAACTGATTGTAAATTTGGTGGATTTTTATTGGCTGGTGATACATAGAGAGTGCCCTGGCTGTGAGAGAAAAATTGATTAAACAGAATGGAGAGGGGAAAGTTTTTTTACGTCACTTCGTTAATTTAGGTAAAAAATATTCTGTGAACAACGTTTTTTTAGAAAGCCCGTTATTTATCAAGTATCTAGTTAATTTAATAGGTAATTAATATGGTATCAGAATTAGAAGCTATTATAGAAACGTATGATTCTTTTTTAAAATAAACAATTTCTACTGTCCTTACTGCAATGGGAAAAAAATTACAGTAAGGGCAGTAGAAATTGTTTATTTTTAAAAAGAATTCTACGCGTAGATAATAGTTTCGAATTTTGATAACAGATGGCGCGCTAATGCATCATAATTATTATGTTAGTTAAACCATTTCAATATGAGACATTTAGCGCGAAATCTATGTGTAATAATTGAAACTATATATATAGTCATGGACAAAACTTAAGGAAGTTGTACCTTTTAGCATGTATATCGGGATTCAGACAATAACTCTGAAATATAATACAGTGAACTTTATTGAAAACACAAGAGATAACCAAATGTGAAAAAATTACCTCTGTCTTCTTGAAAAAAAAAACGACTGGTGATATCAAAGACCCTCTACTTCCTTAAGTTTTGTCTATGAGGGTATTAATATTTGAGCTAGATAGCGCTCTGCCATTTAAAAATCACATGTGCTCCTGGTCAGGATATGCCTTCATTTAAAAAAAAATATATATATATATATATACTAGCCGAATGACCCGGGCAACGCCCGTGTTTTACCCGACTGTAGATGTTACAACGGTGATTCTTAGGTCGCTGGTTCAAATCCGGCTCGAGGGAGCCGGCGAGCACGTAACCTCCCTGTGCGCGCGCATCCGTGACAGAGGCCGATGAGGAAAGACGGTCGTGACTATATATATATAATAAATATAATATATGTATGAGTACATTTTGTGTAGAAATAGGATTAGTTGACTTTATAAGGTAAACTTATTCATACAGTTTGTATCCCTCGATAGCTCAGTTGGCAGAGCGGAGGACTGTAGATTTTACAACGGTGATCCTTAGGTCGCTGGTTCAAATTCGGCTCGAGGGAGTTTTTTTTTTTTTTTATTGGCTGCTGGCGAGCACGTGACCTCCCTGTGCGCGCGCATCCGTGACAGAGGCCGATGAGAAAAGACGGTCGTGACTATATATAGGAATAATGCTTATATTGCGCATATGCCCCATCTACCCGATTGAAATTTGAAAACGAAATAAGGTACATGTAATTCTATTCCCTTCAAAGTTGATGCCCGTAGTTTTCTTAATGCTATATTACCAAGAACCAACCCGACAGTTTCGGCTATATAAGCAAAATCTTCCAATACAATAGTAGAACTCTTAAAAGCGTTATGTTTGATTAAACTGTCGAAACCGCTTGGAGGGTTCTCCAATGATGAACCTGGCCCCTCTTCCAATATTTTTTTTTTCATCGCAGTAAGAAGAATAAGACATTTTTTATGTATCAATATATAAAAAAATCCGTGTTTAATGGTTTCATTTATCTTAATAAGAGTTCAGTTTATGAGGAGTCGCATAATTTCAACTGCGTAAATGGAGGAATCTCCAATCTCCATTCTGTCACCCCGGAAGCCCTGAACTGGCTGAAGGACTTGCCTCTCAGACTTTAATGACCGATATGTCCTCACTTCTTTTTTCTAGATTTAATTCATTTTGTCTCCTCTCTAATTGTAAATACGCTGCTGTATCACCTCATAAGCATAATAATAATAACTGCGTAAATATGCAGATAAGTATAATACATGGCTTATTTGCATACCCCAGTTTCTAGCTATATTTGAGAGAAAAGTCTGATCATTTTTACGTGTTCTTTACTGTTCTCACATTGTAGAAGATATGCAACTAATTATACCTCATCAACATACTTGTAAGGGCCGTTGGAAGGATGGTATGAACCGTTGGTTTTCGACCGCTACGACCCGGGATCGAAACTTGCATTGGACTTTTTTTTCTAATTTAAAAAAGATGTTCCAATTGCCCCGATTCTTGAAAAAGTTCAACCCCACCAGCGAGTGCAAGTAACCAAACGAGACTCTGGTATATTTGTAAATGCAAAAGTCGAACTGCTTTTTCACATGTGTAGACATGTGGTTTACTTACAGTAAAAGCGGTTGTTAACTACCCACCATGATTATCATGGCCTGTACCACGTGTACTATGGATAATAAAAAGGTGTCATTTAAACAAACCGTCGTTCAGGTCTCTATTGAAAGAAAAATCCAATTTCTAACTTTCCTTACAAAGTAGGAATACAATAGATGTAGGCAGAGTTGATTAAATACAACTATAAATATTTCATGTTTTTATTTCCAAAAGTCCAAACAAGCACTTGTAAGATTTTAAAATACAGCGTCTTTTCGGGTCTTCTTTCTTTATCCAATAGATTTTAAACTTTTTGAATAGCAAATAGTGTCCACACCTGCGTCATTCAAGCATTTTTCTCTTCATATTCTCATATCAATCTTCTCTTTAAAATAATATATATGCAACAATTCTGTTGCAGAACTATTCGCCAACACTTGAAAAAAGTGTTTTTGATAAAGAAAGGAGGCAGTAGGCGAGAGATAAGTTTTTAGAGCGTCATAAAGAGAAAGGAAAGTGACTGTACATGTGACTGATAAGTAGTGGTGGTGTCTTGTCCATGGAGCAGATCAGATTGGTCCGTGCACCCTGATCACATTACAGGCCAACTGAGGTGTCTTGTTTATGTTAGGTGGTGGTGTCTTGTCCATGGAGCAGATCAGATCGGTTCATGCACCCTGATCACAATACCGGCCAACTGAGGTGTCTTGTTTATGTTAGGTGGTGGTGTCTTGTCCATGGAGCAGATCAGATCGGTCCGTGCACCCTGATCACAATACCGGCCAACTGAGGTGCCTTGTTTATGTTAGGTGGTGGTGTCTTGTCCATGGAACAGATCAGATCGATCCATGCACCCTGATCACAATACAGGCCAACTGAGGTGTCTTGTTTATGTTAGGTGGTGGTGTCTTGTCCATGGAACAGATCAGATCGGTCCGTGCACCCTGATCACAATACCGGCCAACTGAGGTGTCTTGTTTATGTTAGGTGGTGGTGTCTTGTCCATGGAACAGATCAGATCGGTCCTTGCATCCTGATCACAATACCGGCCAACTGAGGTGTCTTGTTTATGTTAGGTGGTGGTGTCTTGTCCATGGAACAGATCAGATCGGTCCTTGCATCCTGATCACAATACCGGCCAACTGAGGTGTCTTGTTTATGTTAGGTGGTGGTGTCTTGTCCATGGAGCAGATCAGATCGGTGCATGGACCCTGATCCCAATACCGGCCAACTGAGGTGCCTTGTCCATGGAACAGATAGGTCCATGCACCCTGATCACAATACCGGCCAACTGAGGTGCCTTGTTCACAGTTACCGTAGCGGCTCACGACACCGTACTACAGGACAGTCCCTTACTTGTGCTGCTTCTCCCGCCCGCCACGTAGAGGAGGATTTCTGGGCAGAGATTGATAAGTGAATTGCCGATAGCAGACTGTTCATTCGGCAGATTTGCTGAAACTTATATGTACAGTCCACGCTGTCTGAAGATTAATTTGGCGAAACCGTTGAGAGGGTTCACTATTGATGAGTCAAGCTCTCTCATTCAATAACTTTTATCAATGCAGTAAGGTCTGTAAATATATTATTCGATGATATACGTGAAAATAAACACATTTCCAAAATTTATTGTTACAGATAGCATCAATAGATGACAATCTAATTTATAAATTAATTAAAATTATCAGAAATCTTCAATACAAAATTTCCAAGCAGCCAAAAAAAAAAGAGTAATTAACTCACAAATGAAACAAAAGAAATACGCACTCTATATAAATCAGAGAAAGTTGAAAAAACTCAAGTTGCATATATTGCCTTTGTTTCCAGAACAAATAACATTTTTTTAATACGAAAAAATAGTTTCATTTTCGGGGGGAAAAATATTCCAAATAAATTAAATATTTGTGTTTACTGATATAAGATCGATTACTCTTTTGGTTTTTTTTTTCTTTCTTTAACAACAACAAAAAGTTAGAAAAAAAATAAGTTTGGAAAATCGTCACGTGACTTTTGTTTAAAAGAAAAATGGGCGTGTGGTTTCTTTAAATAAAGAGAAATAATGATTGATCAGTTTCTCGAAATGAAATTTATTGATTTTACTCTGTGAAGAAATTGAAGAATTTTGGAAGCCGAGTTTTAAGGAGAATTAGAAATGCCAATAGCTCCACATTCCACTTAAATTAAACAAGGAACTTTCTACTACTTATCAACTAGAATTAATGACCACTTTTTACAAAAGTAAATATATTCTAATGATGGTCAAAATGTAATTAAATTTATTCACTGATAATAAATTTTATCATGTTTTAGTCTTACTATGTATAAAATATTGTCGCGTGTTTCTCTTCTTTGGTCCTATGGTGTGTCGATTTATTAGTCCAGCGATGGCCCAGAAAAGTATTTCAAAGTTAGTGTTTTATTGGTATTACTTATTGGCTACATTTTTAGAGGAAGACAAAAGGACAACACCCTAGAATGTCTATTCTGGTTCTGTTGGCTATCGCCGATCTGCCGCGCCGCGGTGGTCATCTCCTATTTCATGGCCCCGCTTGTATGTTTGCTGACGGCGTGGTCTGTCATCCCAGCAAACTGAAAAGAAGTCTCTCAGCCCCCACAGTCTTTTTTGTGACGCCGCTTCTTCTCTCGTAGATCATCAACACTGCTCCGTTACTTCATCTTTGCAGTCCTACCCTTTAGGCAGCCCAAATCCCCTCTGAGATCTACTACTCAGGTAGATCTCCCTCTGGCAGTATCTCTACCACTGGTGGGTGGACACGAAAGACTTACCAAAATCTACTGTGATGATAGATAGGAAGTAACGACACCAGCAATAACTTTGAACAAGTCTACTCGCAAACCTTTATTATAAACTTTCATCCACCTTACACTAGAACTCAAATAACAATCAACAGCTATTTACAGTAAATTAAATCCTACAGCCAATATAAAAATATATCCACAATCACAAGCCCCAGGAAACACAGCAGTAAGCCATACCTACTCCAATCCCAGACTGCCAGAGTGCCATCTATTGGTGGCGGTTATGGCTGTTCTTCTCGAAATAATATGATACATTGTATTTTGAACTGGCGAAACCGCTGGGAGGGTTCACCACTGATGAGCCAGGCCTTACAATCAACTTTTCATTGTAGTAAAGACAGTAGAAATTGTTTAATTTTTAAAATAATCATACGCGTCTATAATGGTTTCGAATTCTCATATATATAAAATGTCAACTATATATTTTTGTTAAAAGAATGAAAATAAAACCTTTCGCAAAGAGTTTCTTTTTATTATATTCCACGCGAGCTTTCGGGCTAGAACCGCCCTTCTACAGGCAAAATGAACTATTTGCTTTTCGAGAGACATTTATATCCATATGTTACAATTACAAATCTACATAATTTATTTTCATTCTTTTAATATTTGTAGCTCAATTTTTCGTTAACTTCAATTATATATTTTTGTCATGAAGCAACTTCCATTGTTGTGACTGTGAGTTGGTTCTATATTCCTTCGTATTGAATCTCTAAGGCACATTTCTTTGTATGTGTTTTTATTGATTGAATTTCCCTCTGGAATATATGAACTCATAATGTATAATATCGCGGGAGCCTCAAATTTAATTATTTCTCGGTCTTAAAGCGAGAATGAGTTCTATTCACTCTTAAATCATTCCCAGAAGACACCAAAGGTAAACGAGAAGAGATTCTTTATTTATGAGCTGCGAACTTTTTTTCGGACAATAACGTTCTTTAACAGGCTATTACATGAATATAAGAAACTTTCTTCTTCTTTCTTATCTCCACTCAATCATATTAGTGTATCAAACCTGTAGATTTGACAGCCATCATGATTGGGTGAAGTAGAATGTGTCTGCCTTTGTCATTAAGACTGGGAGCACTACTCAGTAGCAGGCCACTGACTTAGCTCCAATATGAAATGACCACCTCTGACATGAGGAACAGTCACCATGTGCAGCAGCTCCTAACATGGAGTACAGACATCCTATATCCCTGGAGCCCTTACAGAGTACTATCAACCAGGCCAGCTGAGCCCAGGTTTTTTAGCAAGCTTGTTACTGCTCCCTCTCCTTCTTTTTTCATCCAGGCTTGGTACCGGCAAAGGTAAAGAAACTTTATTCTTTCTTCTATGTTTGAAAACATAATTTCTGCCTTTTCTCTAGATTACTATTTTTTATCCTTCTTTTCACAACCAATCTATATGCGCACTATTTTTTTTTCCCAACTAAAATTGAAATAATTATCGTTAAATCTTGTAAAATATTTCTATCTATGCAAATCTCTACAAGTACATATATATATTTTTTTTTCTACAGGTAAACTCCGTATAATTGATACAATTATACAACGAATCACAAGTTTTACGAAGGAGCTTCTTTATTTATACTTGAGCCAGCTTTCGAACCCCTCGGCTCTTCGACAGGCGTGGCCAGCATGACCATACTAACAGGGTATAAGCGCGCTTGAGCCATTATATACAACATATATATTTACATGCGAAGTGATATTTCAAATATAATAAATTAAAATAGAAATAAGAATTATGACTATGAAATATAAAATAAAACTATGCAAATGAATTTAAAGATTTAAAATTTAGATACAATTTTTTTTTGGAAAATATAACAACATCAGTGACAATGTATTGCCCCCGCGTGCACCATTTGCTTTATGCAAACTCACGCCATATATATCTTATTTAAACAATTATGTGCCTTTATTAAAACAATCTACCAAGTATTTATGTAACAAAGTTATATATGGGACATGGTTGTATATATGTTCACACTTGGTTATCTCGTGTGTCTTCAATAAAGGTTACTGTAATATCTTTCAGAGTTATTGTCTGAATCCCGATATACATGGTAAAAGGTACAACTTCCTTAAGTTTTGTTCATGAGTGTATATTGGTTATCTCGTGTGTCTCCAATAAAGGTCACTGTAATATCTTTCAGAGCTATTGTCTGAATCCCGATATACATGCTGAAAAGTACAGCATCCTTAAGTTTTGTTCACACTTGGTTATATCGTATGTCTTCAATAAAGGTCACTGTAATATCTTTCAGAGTTATTGTCTGAATACCGATATACATGCTGAAAGGTACAACTTCCTTAAGTTTAGTTCACACTTGGTTATCTCGTGTGTCTTCAATAAAGGTCACTGTAATATCTTTCAGAGTTATTGTCTGAATCCCAATATACATGCTGAAATGTACAACTTCCTTAAATTTTGTCCATGAGTATAATCATAATTCCTTTTAATATTGTAATTATAGAAAATGATATCATGATTATTTGTTAATATAGATATAGAAGATTCTTCTTTGTAAAATATGTAGCGAATTTATCAAATGAAAGAAGACAAGTTTCTTTAATTATTCGACGACGCAAGCTTTCGGGCAAAAAGTGTCGTATTTATACTTTATCTTGCCTGTTGAAGGGTTTTTGCCCGAAAGCTTGCGTCGTTGAATAATTAAAGAAACTTGTCTTCTTTCATTTGATAAATTCGCTACATTTGTAAATATAATTATAGCCAAATTAATCATAATTACCCGTAATTGTAATTATATAAAATATAATTATGATTGCATTTTGTCCAACACGCCCTATATTTTATTCTATATTATTTTTCAGAATATATACATCTATGTACATATATACATCATTTCTTCTCTAGTTTCTTATATTCGCGTGATGCCTGTTGAAGAATGATATTGTTCGAAAGCTCACAGCCTTTTAAATAACGAAACTCGTCACGTTCGCTTTTGGTCTTTTTCAACTAAGATAAGTTTTTTTTTTCTTATCCCTAGTACACGTGGTACAGGCCATGATAATCATGGTGGGTAGAAGTAAGCGACTGCTTTTACTGTAAGTACACCATATGTCTACACATGTGAAAAGCAGTTCAACTTTTGCACTTACAAATATGTCAAAGCACCGTTTGGTTACTTGCATTCGCTTGTTGGGTTGGACTTTTGCAAGAATCGGGGATCATTGGAGCATTTTTTTTTTTTATCAGAAAAAAGTTCCTAATGCGGGAATCGAACCCAGGGTCGTAGAGGTCGAAAACCAACGGTTTAGACCATCCTTCCACTGACCCCCATAAAGATAAGTAAACTACATGAACAATTTAAAAATCTATCTTTAGTCCATTTATTTGCTACTTTTTTTTAATTTCTAAGTTTCCAAAAAGTTGCATCGATCGTAAGGCAAATAAGAAAAAAAGATGGATCTCTCAAAAAGGATCCCAATAAAGTTTAAAAAAAGATATTGAGAGGTAAAAAAAAAGTCATATTGCATTTACTCCTGTCTTCAACATATCTTTACAAATATAAGCTTTCTCCCTTCCAGTCGATTTTTGAAATTTAAGAGAAAAAAATTTGTAATAATTTCTCTTCTTTTTTTTTCCTTGTGAAATACTTTCAACATATTAGAGAAAAAGTTAACTTTTTTTCATATTTTAGAAAGAAAGATTAAAAAATATTGTATTTTTTTGACTATATTTGTGTTTCTTTTTTTACAATATATTGTTTTTTTTTTTTTTAATTTTCGTTTTTAATACTTCGTGTTATTTGATAAAAGAGTAAGTTTATAGTATTGAATGAAAAATATTAATTTTGAAAACTCATTATTCTATTAGAGTAGAATTTAAATATGAGTGGACACTCCAGCTATAGGACACTTCTTTACAAAGAATAGCTTCTATAATCTAAATGACCATTTTTTACAAAAAAGCTGCTTTCTGGTAAGATAACACTTCTCTACAAAGGATCGTTTTCGTTACCAATATGACGATTTTTACCAAATATATATATATATATATATATATATATATATCTGCTCTCAAGTAGCTCCACAAAAGACAGTTTTCTTCACCAATATTGCAAACTTTTTTACCCATTAGCTTATTTCAAGTAAGAGGACACTTCTCTCCAAAGGACAGTTTTCGTCACCAATATTACAATTTTTACCAATTAGGTGTTCTCAAGTAAGAGGACACCTCTCTACAAAGGACAGTTTTTGTCCAAATATTGCAATTTTTACCATTTAGGTGTTCTCAAATAAGAGGACACCTCTCTACAAAGGACAGTTTTTGTCCAAATATTGCAATTTTTACCGTTTAGGAGTTCTCAAGTAAGAGGACACCTCTCTACAAAGGACAGTTTTAGTCAACAATATTGCAATTTTTACCAATTAGGTGTTCTCAAGTAAGAGAACACCTCTCTACAAAGGACAGTTTTCGTCACCAATATTGCAATTTTTACCAATTAGGTGTTCTCAAGTAAGAGGACACCTCTCTACAAAGGACAGTTTTTGTCACCAATATTGCAATTTTTACCAATTAGGTGTTCTCAAGTAAGAGGACACCTCTCTACAAAGGACAGTTTTTTGTCACCAATATTGCAATTTTTACCAATTAGGTGTTCTCAAGTAAGAGGACACCTCTCTACAAAGGACAGTTTTAGTCAACAATATTGCAATTTTTACCAATTAGGTGTTCTCAAGTAAGAGAACACCTCTCTACAAAGGACAGTTTTTGTCACCAATATTGCAATTTTTACCAATTAGGTTTTCTCAAGTAAGAGGACACCTCTCTACAAAGGACAGTTTTAGTCACCAATATTACAATTTTTACCAATTATATGTCCTCAAGTAAGAGGACACCTCTCTACAAAGGACAGTTTTTGTCAACAATATTGCAATTTTTACCAATTAGATGTTCTCAAGTAAGAGGACACCTCTCTACAAAGGACAGTTTTTGTCAACAATATTGCAATTTTTACCAATTAGATGTCCTCAAGTAAGAGGACACCTCTCTACAAAGGACAGTTTTTGTCAACAATATTGCAATTTTTACCAATTAGATGTCCTCAAGTAAGAGTACACCTCTCTACAAAGGACAGTTTTTGTCAACAATATTGCTATTTTTTACCTATTCGCTTCTCTCAAGTAAGAGGACACCTCTCTACAAAGGGCAGTTTTGGTCACCAATATTGAAAATTTTACCAATTAGGTGTTCTCAAATAGAGGACACCTCTCTACAAAGGACAGTTTTCGTCACCAATATTGAAAATTTTACCAATCAGGTTTTCTCAAGTAAGAAGACACCTTTATAAAAGGACAGTTTTCTTCACCAATATTGCCTTTACCATTTTTATCATTTAGCTGCAAGAGGACGCTACTCCCTAAAAGACATTTTGGCTCTAAAACTAGGAGTACTGTATACAATTAATAGGCAATCCCATAATATTATGTTCAAAGCTTGAAATAAATGTATTTGAAAGAGACTTATCCCTCAAGCTTAATGATTTAAACAAAACACTGTATACAATTGTCTTAACAAAATCTTTCTCTACATCTGTTAAATCCAACTTATTTTTTGCTACGAAGAAAATAAAACCACTTCTCCTATAAAAAATTAAGTGTGAGTTTGCCAAAAAAATAAGTTAAAAAGGCGTAAATTGAAACAAAGTATTTACGAAATAATTTTTCCATTAAGATTAAACAATAAACAAACATTTTAAGTTGCATATTTTAAGTTTTTACTTATGCTGAGTCTAATTACTAACAAACAAAATGGAAGCGTGCTGATTGCCTTAACAACATCAGTGACAATTTATTTCCCCCGCGTGCACCATTTGCTTTATGCAAATTCACGCCATATATACCTTATTTTAACAATTTTATACCTTCATTAAAACAATCTACCAAGTATTTATGTAACAAAGTTATATATGGTAACATGGTGGTGTATATGTTCACACTTGGTAATCTCATGTGTCTTCAATAAAGATCACTGTAATATCTTTCAGAGTTATTGTCTGAATCCCGATATATATGCTGAAATATACAACTTCCTTAAGTTTTGTTCACACTTGGTTATCTCGTGTGTCTTCAATAAAGGTCACTGTAATATCTTTATCTTTCAGAGTTATTGTCTGAATACCGATATACATGCTGAAATATAAAACTTCCTTAAGTTTTGTTCAAACTTGGTTATCTCGTGTGTCTTCAATAAAGGTCACTGTAATATCTTTCAGAGTTATTGTCTGAATCCCGATATACATGGTAAAGGTACAACTTCCTTAAGTTTAGTTCACACTTGGTTATCTCGTGTGTCTTCAATAAAGGTCACTGTAATCTTTCAGAGTTATTGTCTGAATCCCAATATACATGCTAAAATGTACAACTTCCTTAAGATTTGTCTTTGAGTATAATCATAATTCCTTTTAATTGTAATTATATATAGAAAATGAGATCATGATTATTTGTAAATATAATTATAGCCAAAATAATCATAATTACCTATAATTGTAATTATAGAAAATAAAATTATGATTGCATTTTGTCCAACACACCCTTTATTTTATTCCAAATTATTTTTCAGAATATACGTTCGCCAAAATAATAAATATAGTTATGTCTTAAAATATAGGTATAGGTTAAAACGTATTATTTTGTCTTCCTTTGAAATCCATTTTAGAGAGAGGTAATATTTTATTGTAATAAAAAAATAAGAAATATATTATATTTGAGGGGTGGGGGAAGAGAGGGGTCACACTTAAAGTTGATACTAAAACGTCAATGTATTTTGATGATGATAAATAAAATATTTATTCCCAGAGCAATCAGAGAGTTACTAAAATATGTATCGGATTGGGGAATCCTTAATCTAATTTTAGGGAAACGAAATAATTCTTGCTTCTTATAGAGAAAAACACACAATGCTATCATGTTTATTTAGATCTGTGCACAAAAGAATTTTTCAAATAAATACCATTAGTAAATCTTGCATTGGATGTTTCTTTTTGGTCCTAAGCAAAAATACACTCGCAAGACAGGTTGACAAGGTTGGCAAGACTCCTATGACAGGTTGAATAGAGTCTGATTTAAAATTTACCTGAAAACTATTCTTTCTTATGCAAATTCAATGATGCTTTGTTTTTAATATTGAAAATTTAACACATTTAGATTTTAGGAGCTCCTTAAAATATTTAGAAGTGAACCAGTTTGATAGAGTCAGATTCTATGGAAAACTACACTCATGGACAAAACTTAGGGAAATGTTTCCCAAGTCTTTGATATCGCAGGTGGTCTTTTTTTTTTCTTTTTTTTTTTAAGGAAACAGAGACAATTTAGTTTACACTTGGTTATCTCTTATGTCTTCAATAAAGGTCACTGTAATATCTTTCAGAGTTATTGTCTGAATCCCGATATTCATGCTAATAGGTACAACTTCCTTAAGTTTTGTCCATGAGTGTAAATCGATTAAAGAAAATTACATTCTTATGCAAAATATTTTTCGTTCCCAGTTTCCTAAACAACAAAAAAAATATTTGGGACACATGTTTGTCTAAGGATTTCAAAACTTTCTAGAAATTCCTGCTCGTTTTTTAAAAATTATTTTCTAAATTCTCACTCTGGATTATCAAAGTAATTAGCCAAATCATATCACTCAACACTTTTAAATCAATATTGAATATTAAAAAATAAACACTTTTTTAACCTAAAGATTTTAGCCTAAAATTCTAGTTGATTTTATACCTCTATAAACATTTTTTAATACAGCGAATTTTTTATAAACTGATGAGAAAATTAAGGATTCGTTGGTTCTGATTAATTTGTTATCGCTATTATAAAAAAAGGAAGTTTGTGTAAAGTAATTAATTATAGAAAAATACAATTAAAATTTTGGCAGAAATTTATACTGGTATTAAATTAAAGTTTTTTTTATATATATAGAGAAATTTCATACATTCTTGTTGTAATACTTGAATTTAATTAATTATTTTAATATTTTTTGTAGTAAAATATCGTTTAGTATATGTATCTAAATATGTTCATATGTAAATATGGTTTGTAGTTTATTTACTCGTTGGTTGTTTTTCTCTTATCACCTGACCTTAATCATCAAATCAAAGTTGAGTTTATCAGCCAATTAGCGTGCAATGGTTTCTTAGTTGAGTGGTTATATTTAACATTGCCTATGTAAAAACTGTATGAATGTAGATTCGAATTTTGAATTTTTGTCTTTTAAATTGTGTTCCATATATGGCATAATATTTAGAAATATATAAATAAAATGATCTGTGTGGGAATATGAGGAAAGGAAAGATAAAATAACCTGGTCAAAACAACCCCTTGGTCACTAGATGTTAGTCTTCACTCCCCTTCCTTCCTGGGGATAAGTTATCTTTCTCAAAGCAGTTTAAAATCACCTACATGTGATGATCAAGGGACAGATGGCATCGAGGTGGTTTCGACACCAGGTGTTCCCAGGGTGGTCCTCGGACCTTCTCTTTTTCCTCTCTCTACTCTACTCCTCACGGGTTTTTTCCTCTGGATCCTGTCTCCTGTGTGTCCTTATCACTACACCACAACTACCACTACTGCTTCACAAATCACCACATACACTGCGTGACATTGAGAATGGAACACCAAGAAATAGTGGCCAGAAAATTATGCAAATTTCAGGGTAGACGCGCCTAACCGAGTTATGCAAATGATGTAAAATGCGCAGCCCTCGTGCGCACATGGAGTAAGATATAAGGGAAGGAACTTGCAGAAAGGACAGTATTCGTGTCGTTATTTCTTCAAGGAAAATCATTGTAGAAATTTTGTTCTTGTGTCAAAAGACACGTGTAATAACAGAGAATGCCAGGTCATCGTAAACGGAGGCAGTTCAAGCAGACAGACGCTTTTACGAGGGGCATGGTGATCGGACTGAAAAGGGCAGGTTGGTCCATACGTCAAATCGCAGCTGATACACACCTTGGTGCGTCCACGGTGCACCGACTGTGGAGAAGATGGTTGGAACAAGGAAATGTGGCAATTTATAGGAATGTCGGTGCAACCAGAGTGACGTCAGCACGTGTGGATCGGCGTATCCTTCGACAAGCAGTGGCGGCCCCACAAGCCACTTGTACCGCCATCCTGCAACATGTGCAAGACACCCTAGATCATTCCATCTCGACCAGAACCATTTCCCGTCGATTGGTTGCTAATGGCTTGCACTCATGCCGTCCGCTAAGAAGACAGCCATTGACCCCACCAAATAGGCGCCAACGTTTGGAATGGTGCCGGGCTAGATCGACGTGGATGACGGAATGGCACAGGGTCGTGTTCTCAGATGAGTCGCGTTTCTGCTTGTCCAGTGATAGTCGCCGTGTACGCGTGTGGCGTCGACGTGGAGAAAGGTCCAATCCGGCAGCAATTGTGGAACGCCCCACCGTGCGACAACGTGGAATCATGGTTTGGGGCGCAATCGCGTATGATTCCAGGTCACCTTTACTTCGTATTCAGGGCACTATGACGGCCCAACGATACGTTGATGATGTGCTGCGACCGGTGACACTCCCCTACCTTCAGGGGGTACCCAATGCCCTTTATCAGCAGGATAACGCCCGACCGCACACTGCTCGCATTAGCCAACAAGCTCTGCAAGATGTACAGATGCTTCCCTGGCCACCGTACTCTCCTGATCTCTCACCAATCGAGCACGTCTGGGACATCATTGGACGCCGTTTGCATGCTTTGCCACAGCCGCGTTCAGAAGACGAACTGTGGCAAATGGTTGAGAGGGAATGGAGAGCCATCCCTCAGGACGCCATCCGTACTCTGATTGACTCTCTACCTAGACGTGTTGCTGCGTGCATCGCCGTCCGCGCTGGTCCTACTTGCTACTAAGCCGACGCCGTTCTCGCTCTGTATTATGACTATCATTTTGAAATAAAGATCACTTATTGTTCGTCCCTGTCTCTCTCTGTCTGCCGAGTTTCATCACTTTCTGGCCACTATTTCTTGGTGTTCCATTTTCAATGTCACGCAGTGTATATATATATATTAATTTCTTAAATCACTTTTGAAATACCATAATCGAATTGTTGGTTTATAACTTGTATTACCCTCTCTCTCCACATGATACCTTTACCATCTTCTATCTTTTGATTGCCGCTGTCTTCTTCAAAAAAAAAACAGACGACCTGCTACATAAAAGACTTTCTACTTCCTTAAGTTTTGTCCATGAGTGTATATCTCTCTACTAAACCTATATATAGCTGATTACCTATTTACATATTGATACGCTCTCGTCTTGTTTGTCTTGTTACTTTATTGGGCTAAGGCAGGAGTCGGGAACCTTTTGAGTCGTATGAGTAAAAAAATAACAATTTACAAATTTTCAAAGTTTTTAAAAAGCCACAAATTGTTTTCATACCAGATATTACTAATAGTAAATAGAACTCGTATAAATAATATTTACGTATGGAACTATATTGTTGCACTGGGCTGCGGTTTGGCAGATTCTTCAGTCTTGAGTCTCTCCTCAGACGTGTCTTGCATCTTTCCAGAACGTGTCTCAACAATCTTGCAAGGTTAAACCAGTCGATAATAAGACAACTATATATTTAGGTAGCACCTAGAATATCTCTTTATTTATCATATCAAAGTTTAAAGCAGGTGGGGTATTTTAGTGTATCAAAATACAAATGTTTTATAGTACATAATATTTTATGGTAATAATCTGTTTTATAAAATAAATAAATGTATAATTTAAATTTTAAATATATTAAAAATAATATTATAAATAATTTTTAAAATACGCGCATTAATCATATGATGCAACAATATAATTATTATTTATTTAAGTAACCCAGGTTCCTGGAGCGTACAGAAGTCGCCAACTACCCGGGATGTCCTTCTGACCTAAGTCTGCTTGGATTTATATACAATGCCAGTGGAAGTCCAATTAATGAGGTGTCGCCAGGCAGATTTCTTTCTTGGGAGATTTTCTAGGGATGCTGGACATATGTTGGTGATACCTAGGAGAGTGGCTGTCTGGAATCTTTGGTATTGGAAGGTTGGGCAAGTGAAGAGGAGGTGGTCTACGGTTTGGTCTTCATCTTGGCAGTTGGGGCAAATTGGGTCTTCTTTCGATACCGTTGCAAGGTCTGCCTGAATGTAACCATGGCCGGTCAAGATTGTTGTGGAGGTAGATCCATGCTTGATGTTTCGAAGCATTTGGAGGAGTAGTTTCGGGGTAGCAGCAAATCTTCGTAGATTTCTGGTGGAGTAATCTTGGATGTAGAGGTCTGTCCACATTTTGAGGGCTATCTGTTCTTTTTTACCGCGCGCGACGCTCATTGGGAGGGTGGTAACAATATAAAGAACCGCAACTTCACATTCAAAGAGCCGCCGCATGTGGCTTGCTAACCGCAGTTTGTCTACCCTTGGGTTAAAGGATGAGTCTAGTAAGACGAAATATATTTTTATTTTACTTATCCCTAGTACATGTAGTACAGACTATGATAATCATGGTAAGTAGTTATCGATTGCGTTTACCGTAATTAACACACTACAGATTTAGTCCCGATGGATTTTTGCATTTTTGGATGCCTTAAAAGAGAACTTGGAAAAATACACCCTAGGACAATTGAAGGTCTCTGGAAAGTGGTAAAGGAAGAATGAGATCTTTTGAGTATGACCATGATCAGAAAGTGTCTGCTATCGTGGAAAATCATATGCCGTTCTGTAAATAAATAAAAAGGCTTTCAAATAGAACATTTGAAAATTTTCAAATATGGTGTTAATTTTTAATATTTTATAATAAAACTTGTTTCCTATAAGTGTGAACACCCTCTGTATATCTACATATGTAATAAAACAGTTCGATATTTTGCACTTGAAAGTGTTCCAGTTGGTTACTTGCACTCATTGGTGGAGGTTGAAATTTCCCAAGAATCTGGAGCTATTGAATCGATTTTTTTAAAGTGTCCCCAATACTTGAATCGATATTGGATCGTAGCTGTCGATAATCTAAATGCCTTAATAAAAGGTGTCAGAGTTGTTGTTGATTGTATTTTTTTTTTACTTTTCCCTAGTCCCGTGGTACAGGCCATGATAATCTTGATGGGTAGAAGTAGGCGACTGCTTTTACTGTAAGAGCATCACATGTGCAGACATGTGGAAAGCAGTTCGACTTTGCACTTACAAATGTGCCAGAGCCCCGTTTGATTACTTGCACTCGCTGGTGGAGTTGAACTTTTGCAAGAATCGGGGACCATTGGAACTTTTTTTTTATCAGAAAAAAAAGTGTCCAATGCGGGAATCGAACCTGGTCCGTAGCGGTCGAAAACCAACAGTTTAGACCATTACGGACCCCCTGTTAATTGTAATAAAGTTATCTAGTTTAACATTTGAAACTTTTCGTAATAAAAAACATGAAATAGTCGATTGTGTTTCACAATTTCCGCATTCTATTGGATTTCCGGCGTATCCAACGTTGGAAGGTATAAAGAATGTTGTACAATACCGGATAATTGGAAAAGCGCAATCACCCAATTATCTCCCTCGCTTCATTGACAACTCTATGTGTAATTTCACACTAATTGTTTTCAAATACCTTCACAACTCATTAAACCCCCCTTCCTTCTACTGGTTCTCCGAACTTGAAACAAAAGATTAGAATTTGAAAGGATATAAAAGCACGAATGTTTCTTTTATACATAATACAAACTTCTACTATATTTACTATTAAATTGGCGAAACCGCAGGGAGGGTTCACCACTGATGAGCCAAGCCCTCCCAATATATTTTTTCATCGCAGTAAGGACAGTAGAAGTTTGCATTATGTATAAAGAAACATTCGTGCTTTTAAATCCTTTCATTTTATATGTATAGATGGCGCGTTATTGCTTCGTGTTAGATTAGAATTTGTTTACGATACTTATTTGAACATGGTCATATACCTATTTGTAACATATTTAACCTATTTTGTTTATTCGTAATTAATAACACACAAATATATTGAACCTATTTGCATATTCACGTTAATAATCACCTACCTAATCGTGCAAATGATGGTTTGCACCATCTATCAAATAATACGCCACACAGCTTGTCTGTAAGTCTTACACGGTTTACAAAGAACTTGTAAGATATTAGAAATCTTCAACTGAAACAATAGAAACAGCCAATGAAATAGAAACTTCTGAAATATCTTGATTCACCTCCTTTAGTATTCATATATTTTTCTCTTCACTTACTTACGCAAATTATTACTTTGTAAATAGATATTTGCATAAAATAATTTTATTTACATATATATTGCTATTCAGAGGCGATATCTGTATTTCAGAAATATATTTTTGTATAACAGAAATCCCCTCTGAATAAGCAACGGTGAGAATCAGATAGACATATCCTAGTAATAACTACAGTTTAATATGTATTCCTTGTTTCCTTAGTTATGCCCTAGAGACCTGTATTTGTTTATTTATTTTTCCTCTTAATATATATATATGTTGTAGCTGTCGTGGTCGAATGGAAGGGCGCGACCGTTATACATGTAAGCTTCGAAAAAGAACTTGTTCCACACTCCTGAGCGCGCGCGCACGCGGCGGTGGCCGTAGCGTTTATACAGACTACAGATTTATAGATGGAATAATCTGTATATACATTTTAACATTCTAAATTATGGTAAAAATAAATTATATATCTTGGCCATTATATAAATTACGACATATATATATTTTTAAATGTCACCATTTGTATAATAGTTAATATAAAAAATCATTATATCTACATCATTTTTATAATTATTTTTTACAATTATTATTATTTTAAATATTATATCCGATTATATTTAACTCGTGTTTTATTGGCGATTCATTATACCAGGTTTTCTACTGTAGAAGGACGTCCGTGCCTGAAAGCTAGAGATTAAAAGATTTTTTTTTTTTTTTGAAAATAAACTTTTCCCTGGAGGACTGATATATTTTTTACTCAATGCAGACGACTATTTCATTGAATTTAACAAATTTATCCAAATATTTACCATAAGCAGAAGTTTTTAGTCTCACTGAAGACCCTATTGTAACACTATCTTAATATTATTTAAACATTAACATAAACTCTGCGAATATTGTTTAAACATTAACATAAACTCTGCGAATATTGTTTAAACATTAACATAAACTCTGCGAATATTATTTAAACATTAACATAAACTCTGCGAATATTGTGTAAACATTAACATAAACTCTGCGAATATTGTTTAAACATAAACTCTGCGAATATTGTTTAAACATTAACATAAACTCTGCGAATATTGTTTAAACATAAACTCTGCGAATATTGTTTAAACATTAACATAAACTCTGCGAATATTGTTTAAACATTAACATAAACTCTGCGAATATTGTGTAAACATTAACCTAAACTCTGCGAATATTGTTTAAACATTAACATAAACTCTGCGAATATTGTTTAAACATTAACATAAATTCTGCGAATATTGTTTAAACATTAACATAAACTCTTCGAATATTGTTTAAACATTAACTCTGTGATATTATAACAAAATATAAACATTTGACCATTGCGTGTGTAGGTGCTCTAATAGAGCGGATGGACCAAGTTTCCCATGACCAATAAAAAGTTTTCCCCTGATCATCAACTTATCATCATGTCGGGTAAGTTTTTTTTTTTTTTTGTAATTTACTTATATTCACATTTTCATGTCTATATATACAATGGTTACAGTATCTGGTAAAACTCAGAATGAAACACTACAAAGGAATGATAATACATCCAGATGACACAATAAACTACAGGACATGCAACAATTGTTCTGGTGTGGAACTAACACCTACTCACATATTCTCATGTTCAGCAATGGCCGCAGAAAATTGACATGGACCCAGAACAGCAGCTTTACACACCCAAGATAGAGAACGGCTGCTGTGATAGAGATGTATGGAGACATCTGAGACTCTTCATTGGACACATCAACAACAGAAAATTGACATGGACCTAGAACAGCAACTTTACATATCCAAGATAGAGAACGGCTTCTGTGATAGAGATGTATGGAGACTTATGAGGCTCTTCATTGGACACGACAATAACAACAGAAAATTGACATGGACCCAGAGCAGCAGCTTTACACATCCAAGATAGAGAACGACTGCTGTGATAGAGATGTATGGAGACTTATGAGGCTCTTCATTGGACACGACACCAACAACGGTATCCAGTTCGAATCCACGCCTAGCAACATTTTTTTTTTTTTCCAAAAGTGAATAAGAGTCGGTTTATCATTCGAAAAATATATAAACACATAAAGTAAATAAAATTTAGATACTACCATTAAATAAACAAGAATATATATACATCAAATGTACTTGAGTTATTTTCTCCCAATGTTTCGGTGATTCAGTGCCTCCTTCCTCAAGGGAAAATTATTCGATAAAAATAATTTTGATTTACGATTTTCTGTGCCTATATAAAATATTTTTTAAAACAAACTCCAAGCTATAAAATGATCGTTTTTACAATCTCATTATTTATTTTCCTCTACAAATATTTAATCCTGGAACATATTTCCTCGAGCATTTTCTTGGAATATCCTAGAAGCTTATGTCCATAGTTTACTTGAATATTGTTGGGAGCTAAGACTTTCCTATTCTAACATCGAGCAGAGCAATCACCAACACTTCGAAGAAATTAATACTTTTTAATTTTCTTTCTTAACTAACTAATTTACATAATTTCTAAAACAAATATATACACCTATTTACACGGTACTTGTTTTACACGTTTTCGATTTTACACGGTTTTCTAAATAAGTTTTTTTTTTATATCACTATACTAAATGCTACTGTGATTGAACACATGCGCTGTGTACACATCTCACGAGGAATCCCGAGCTTATGTGCTGACTTGCTGCACACGCACACTGTGTCTGTATTTCTTTGCATAAAAATTTCGCGAAAATTTTTAATTATTGATTTACACGTTTTTCTCAGGAACGTATCTACCGTGTAAATCGGGGGATAGGTGTACATGTAAAGTAACCCGGTCATCTGGTCAAAAATATAAATATATTAATCTATGAATTACAACTTATAAAAAATCTAACAAATACCATTTCTAAGATTTCACTCTTCAGTGTACCATATATAAGCAGAATTGTCCAATACAGTATTATAGCTCATAGAAGCGGTCTGGTAGATTAAATTGGCGAAATTGCTCGGAGGGTTCACCATTGATGAGCCAAGCCTCCCAATATTATTTCATCGCAGTAAGGATAGTAGAAGTTTGCTTTATGTTTAAAAGAAACCTTCGGGATTTAATGCTTCCATTTTTATATATAGATGCCACATCTTATAATTAAACATTACTGCGTTTAAATAAAATAGTACCAAAGTGGAATCACACTGAGATCAGGTGGATAAATTAGGAAAAATGCATATTCAGATCGTGCTACTAAAAGTTGTTGATGGCTTGCGCCATCTATCGGAATAAAAATACAAACTAATCGTAGGTTTTTTATTTATTCCAGATTTAACCAAATATATACATTTTCTTGGTTAATTCTGGAATAATAATAATGAAAGAACAACGATTAGTTGATATTTATTCCGATAGATGGCGAGGGCCATCAATAACGTTTAGTTCCACTATTAGAAGATACCTGTAAATTCGCGTGGTCTACCTAGGTCAAATGCTATGAGCTACGGTATAGCGATGATCCTCTTGAATGAGTTCTGTTAACTTGAATAAGGGAACTCTACGCAATTGAACAAGGAACCTCAGATTTAATGATTCTTGAATAAAAGCTACATTAATGAATTTGACTAGCCTAACATGAATTGATGGCTCGATTTAACTAGACTAATGAGTAAACTAAGCAAAACACAAAATATATAGACAACACACTGTTGACGAATCAATTGAACCTTTATCTTAATTGCTTCATTTGTCTAATAATGGAGAAAGAACCATAAGCTATGAGGACTCAAATTTTCACAGCAAAAAGATATGAATTATCATAATATCATATATACAACTATAGAGAACGAATGTTTCTCTTTCAAATAAATTAAACTTTCAACTGCCCTGATGAAAAATACACTCATGGACAAAACTTAAGGAAGTTTTACTTTTTACCATGTATATCGGGATTCAGACAATAACTCTGAAATATATTACAGTGACCTTTATTGAAGACACACGAGATAACCAAGTGTGTATACACTCATGGACAAAACTTAAGGAAGTTGTACCTTTTACCATGTATATCGGGATTCAGACAATAACTCTGAAAGTTACACTCATGGACAAAACTTAAGGAAGTTATACCTTTTAACATGTATATTCGGGATTCAGACAATAACTCTGAAAGTTACACTCATGGACAAAACTTAAGGAAGTTGTACCTTTTACCATGTATATCGGGATTCAGACAATAACTCTGAAAGTTACACTCATGGACAAAACTTAAGGAGGTTGTACCTTTTACCATGTATATCGGAATTCAGACAATAACTCTGAAAGATATTACAGTGACTTTTATTAAAGACACACGAGATAACCAAGCTTTGTCCATGAGTCTGAATCACAGTAATAAGAGTAGGATGTTAGTTTTTATTGTTTTTCTTCTATTTAGCGCTTAATAGTTTCATTTTTTATATATAGATGGCGCATTCTATTGGCATATAATTACATTGAAATGTTCGAAAATGAAAGCCAAATATTTTCCCACCTCTCAGGTTTCATCCAGAAATTAAATATTAAAGCCTATATTACATATATAACACACTATGTAAATACCTATGACGTAATTGAGAAAGTTGCATAGAATTTTGATTACGTCATACCCCACATTCCTCAACTTGAAAAAAAAAGTTTGGTCTCTTCAAGAATTTAAACAGAAACTCAATGTATAATTTTCCTCTACAATTTTTTTTTACTTGTTGTTCCAAAAGTTACCACAATTTCCTTTAATTACCTCAACTATATTTATTTAAAAACTAAAAGATTTTTTTTTTCATAAGAAAAATTATAGGAATTTATTATTCAACAAAGACCAAAACAAAAATTTATGAACTTTTAAAGGTAAACTTACCGAAAAAAGGTTATAAAGAATTTAAAAAGTTTTAGAAAATTTATTTTTACACGATTTTTTTTCAACATAAAGGTTTTACAAACACAATTGGGGTCGGTGGAAGGATAATCTAAACCGTTGGTTTTTCGACCGCTACGACCCGGGTTCGATTCCCGCATTAGGCACTTTTTTCTGATTTAAAAAATGCTCCAA
Source organism: Cordylochernes scorpioides (assembly GCA_030710605.1). NCBI lineage: Eukaryota > Metazoa > Arthropoda > Arachnida > Pseudoscorpiones > Chernetidae > Cordylochernes > Cordylochernes scorpioides. The sequence continues at coordinate 54,930,730 of CP092885.1, read as the reverse complement.
TGGCTTCTGATTCTTGCAAAAGTTCAACCCCACCAGCGAGAACAAGTAACCAAACGGAGTTCTGGCATATTTGTAAGTGCAAAGTCGAACTGATTTTCACATGTGTATATATTTGGTGCACTTACAGTAAAAGCAGTCGCCAACTTCTACCCACCATGATTATCATGACCTGTACCACGTGTACTAGGGATAAGCAAAAAAAAAAAAAACACAATAATTAATATTCACATTCTTTTCACTACAGTGAATAACTTAGCTGTGAAAACATCACTTGGGACCGAAATATTGGATTGTTTATGTAAACAACAACATTCGATTTCCATAACTATGTTGTTGTTGTTGTTTCTTATCACCTTGTGTAAAGATTACACGAATTCCATGAGTTCATGATCTCATGGAATCAAGTATAGGAGTACAGCTTTCGTTAATCATGGCACCATGATCCAGGCACACTTTGGTGAAAGTCTGACTTTGCCTGTAGTTTGAGGCTGTTCCTAACATGGAAGCCTTTGCTGCCGACTCTTACATGAGTACAGACGCAGCTCTTCCATATCCCTGGAGTAGGACCCTTCCTGAGGTCCATCAACCGGGTCAGTTGAACTCATTTTTTTAAAAGAGAAAGTGTCCCTCCTGGTTACAGTATCAAGTCTACCAGAACAAGAATTGATAGGATCATGTAGAGGGTTTACTGTACCTCCCAACAATATCCACTGCACCACAGGCCAAGTACAGAAAGGTAAGCATGGGAGGCCTCCATAACTATGTTAAAGAATGTTGTCGTTCAAAAGCTATCAAAATAAACATGTTCTATAGGAGAGTCTATTTTTGAGTTTATATAATCTTACAATTAGGATTGTTTAATTGTTTTTATAGCTATAGTTGAGACAATTGGAACTTTAGAATTTGGATGTTATTTCCATGTTGTGCTGTTATAACCATTGTTCACATAATGGGAATTTAAGAATTAGTATGCTATGTTTAGACATGTGATGTACTTACGGTATAAGAAATACAAACGCTCTACCCACTACGATTATCATGGCCTGATACTACATGCGTAGAAATGTGGTATACTTAGAGCAAAAGTATTTCTGTGAAAAATAGACACTTCGGCCAGTTAGGGTTTTTTTATTTTCTCAACGTTTCGACAAAAATATTTATCTTCGTCAGGATCTTTAGGATAAAGTAAAAGTAGTCACCATGATTATAATGGCCTGGTACTACATGTCTAGACAAGTGGTGTACATACAGTACAAGCAATCACAACCCTCTACCCACCATGATTATCATGGCCTGATATTACATGTGTAGACATGTGGTGTACTTACAGTACAAACAATACACAATCTACCACCATGATTATCATGACTAGGTACTACATATGTAGACATATGGTGTACTTACAGTACAAGCTGTCACAACCCTCTACCCACCATAATTATCATGTCCTAGTACTACATGTGTAGACATGTGGTGTACTTACAGTACAAGCTGTCACAACCCTCTACCCACCATGATTATCATGTCCTAGTACTACATGTGTAGACATGTGGTGTACTTACAGTACAAGCTGTCACAAACCTCTACCTACCATGATTATCATAATCTGTTGCTACATAAGTAGACATGTGGTGTACTTACAGTACAAGCTGTCACAACCCTCTACCCACCATAATTATCATGTCCTAGTACTACATATGTAGACATGTGGTGTACTTACAGTACAAGCTGTCACAACCCTCTACCCACCATAATTATCATGTCCTAGTACTACATGTGTAGACATATGGTGTACTTACAGTACAAGCTGTCACAACCCTCTACCCACCATAATTATCATGTCCTAGTACTACATGTGTAGACATGTGGTCTACTTACAGTACAAGCTGTCACAACCCTCTACCCACCATAATTATCATGACTAGGTACTACATATGTAGACATATGGTGTACTTACAGTACAAGCTGTCACAACCCTCTACCCACCATAATTATCATGTCCTAGTACTACATATGTAGACATGTGGTGTACTTACAGTACAAGCTGTCACAACCCTCTACCCACCATAATTATCATGTCCTAGTACTACATGTGTAGACATATGGTGTACTTACAGTACAAGCTGTCACAACCCTCTACCCACCATAATTATCATGTCCTAGTACTACATGTGTAGACATGTGGTCTACTTACAGTACAAGCTGTCACAATCTTCCTCCCACCATGAATATCATAATCTGTTACTATATATGTAGACATATGTTACAGTACAAGAAATCACAATCCTCTTCCCACTATAATTGCCATGACCAGGTACTACATGTGTAGACATGTGGTGTACTTACGGTACAAGCTGTCACAAACCTCTACCCACCATGATTATCATGGCTTGCTACTACATATGTGTAGACATGTGGTATACTTACAGTAGTAACAATCACAATATTCTACCCACCATGATTATCATGAACTTGTACTACATGTTACTCGGAATAAGCAACAAAAACAACCTAATGAAGTAGATAAATTATCAGTTTGAGGAAAAGAAGCGATATAATTAGCCTTCTAACAAAACGCCAACACGTATTTTATCCAGTGGTAGTAGGCGTCTCTTCCTCCTGGTAATTATAGCCGCGTGCTTATCATCATCCTGGTGATGATGATGATAAGTGGGTGTCGTCTTACTGACGTAAGTACCTCTGAAGTCATAAACATGATGATTATGATAAGGCATTCTTAGTAATTATTCTATATATAGTCATTTTTAGTGTTAGAATGGAGCTAAATGAGCAAGAAATGCACCGAATTATTTCTTAAATTAATTTGTCAAAGGACGCGTGATTTCAAATTATTGAATATTTCGACATCTTCATTCTTTTTCCTAAATAAGTGTTGTTCTTTAATGTGTTTTATTTTTAGAAATGTTCATTAAAGATTGGTTTGTTTGTTTTGTTTTTTTTGTGATAAAAATCTAATTCTCTACATTAAATAAAAGTTCGTTGAACGCTCTGTAAAGGTTGTTTTCGTGGAAATTTCTCCATTTAGTGTTTAATATGGCATTAGGATTCAGAATATTTAAAAGAGAGTACCTTAAGAAAATACACGAGAACAATTTAAAGTAAAAATGATACCAACAAAAATGTAGTGAACTGAGAAGAGGTCAATTTATACAAAGATTTGAACAATTTTGATACGCGTATTTTAAAAATAAAACAATTTTCTCTTTTACCATTACTGCAATGATAAAATAATGGAAGGGCCTGGCACATCAGTGGTGAACCCTGCCAGCGGTTTCGCCAGTTCAATCTACCATTACTCTGCAAATGATAAAAAAAAAATAGTAATAATATATAAAAATAATAAAATAGATAAAAGTAAGGGCGATAGAAAATTGATTTTTTTTTATCATACGCGTCCAAAATAGTTCAAATTTTTCATAACAGGTGGCGCACTAATGCATTAATATTATGCGAAGATCATTAAAGTAATCATATGTTGATTTGCTTGAAGTTTCTTTTACGTTCAATATACCGATAATATGTAATTACAAATAACAAGTATTTACACTCATGGACAAAACTTAAGGAAGTTGTACCTTTTTACCATGTATATCGGGATTCAATAACTCTGAAATATATTACAGTGACCTTTATTGAAGACACACGAGATAACCAAGTGTGAACAAAATTGCCTCTGTCTCCTAAAAACAGACGACCGGCGACATAAAAGACTTTCCATATCCACAAGTTTTGTATATGAGTGTACAATATAATATAATGCGGCCTGTGATTGCAAAACTACATTCGAAAATTATCCCGCATGTGTTTCTTTTCAACGAAAAATCAAAATTTATTCCAAGGAGAAATAACGATTATTTCTAACCTTATGAATGAGGTATGAAAGGATGAATTGTGAAGAGTAATTATAAACGGAAAAATAAAAGTGTCCAGGGATGGGAATCGAACCCACAGTGTTCTGCTTACCGGGCAGATGCCATGTCCACTAGGCTACCCTGGACATATTTTTCCGTTCGTAAATAATACATAAAGTATCATTACTCTTCACAATTCATCCTTTCATACCTCATTCATAAGGTTAGAAATAATCGTTATTTCTCCTTGGAATAAATTTTGATTTTTCGTTGAAAAGAAACAGATGCGGGATAATTGTCGAATGTCATATGAGTGTATATTTAAAATTGTTATATTTTGTAAATAACGGATAGTTAAAAATTTTTGTAACACACTTTCAGTTCTAAAGCTAGCCCCTTTTAAATGTTAAATAAAAGATACTATTTATATAAGTTTATATAATTGATACTGTTATAAAATAATTCATACAAAAATATTATACTGGTATCTAATAGTTAAATTAATCAATCAGGCATCTCTCTCCTGATTATGCAAATGAAAATTGGTTGCGGCTTTCGCCATCTATCGGATTCCGGTTCAAAATCACATTAATAGGTACCGTTCAGCAAGAGCAACCTAGTTCATTATAATTGAAACAGTGAATAATATGTGAAGGTTATTTACATATTAAACAAAATGTTAACGTGGGATTCAATCCCGGTTCATGACTGTCGGGAATCGAGGGTGTTACCTACTCTCATCTATCGGAATAAATTGCAACTAAACGTTGATTTTTTTATTAATCCCAAGAAAGGGTATTTGGACAATACCTGTGTGTGTGGAATAAATAATTGAAAAAAAATCAACAATTTGTTGATATTTATTCCGAAAGATGGCGCAATTTATCAGTAACTTTCAATTGCACACAATTAATAGATGCTTTTTACCCCCTCAAGATACAATTTTTTATTTGTCGATTCTTTATAAGTTTATTCTATTTATTGTTGGAATGACGCTTTGTGTGCATATAAACTAAATCTATTGAGGACGGATGATTATGCAGTTGCATAGGCAGGCAATAGAAGTTTATGGAACGGCGGTCTCAAATGACATTTTACAGGTACATTAGGTCAGCTGACATCCCCCCAACCCACTGATAGATAGACAAGAAGGTATGGGACATGATCCTGGTAGACGCGACTTCGTGTCGGCCGCCGGCGATTTTCTATTTAATTTTGAAAATCGAGGATACGAATTCGCGTCCTTCGGGCTTGATACAAAATCGGCAAGGACGTGAATTCGCGTCCCTCGGGTCGAAAGTGTTAAAAGAGAGAACAATTCGTTAACTATCAGACTAACTATTACTCACAATACCATCATAAATAAACCATCAGTAACCTCCCAACAACGCTAACCAGTCATTAGACGTCATTTGTTAACAGCTCCGTGTTGTAGGAAGCCCACTTTGTTCTAGGACTTTCTCTGGCAGTTTGTTCTGGTGATTAGAATGGCTTCCTCTCTTACACTACATTAGGCATCAAGCCATTTAAACAATTTCACCAATTCCTCCAGTAATTATTCACCCAAGTTATTATCAATCGCTATATTCAAGTTTTCGAAAGCGGACGAAGAATAAAATATTATCGATTAAGTATTATTTTAAAACGGTTTGTTTCTTTATTAAGTTTGATTTGGATAACTTTCAGGTCTAGTTCATTTCAACAATTACCTTAAAATAACCTACCATCCTAAAATAGACTGATAACACAGGTCTACAAAACTCAAAGTAGTTGTACCTTATAGCATATATATATAGGGATTCAGAAAAAAAACTCTGAGAGATATTTGATGCACAGGGATATTTATCACTGTGCATCAAATATCTCTCAGAGTTTTTTTTTCTGAATCCCTATATATATATGCTATAAGGTACAACTACTTTGAGTTTTGTAGACCTGTGTAATTTTACTTAAATATCTATATAAAAGCTTAGGGCGCCTCTCCCGTCAAAATAGACGTCAAAACTAGACGCCATCTATTGACCGTCACCGCAAACTAGCGACCTCGGGTCGGTGACAAAGCCACAACACCAACTTTGGCAAACTGAGAAACGTCCATCTAGAGACCATGGTTTCGGGCTAATGGCCCTCGTCAGTCTAGGGCGGACTTTATTCCATGAGATCCACAATGGATATTTCTATTCTAAATAATATTTTTAATTAATTAAAAAAGAAGTAAGAGAAGTGGAATAATTGCTATTATCTTTAAAATACCATCATAATAAATTTCAAAATTCGAAACTATTATAGACGCGTATGATTCTTTTTGAAAATAAACAATTTCTACTGTCCTTAGTGCAATGGAAAAATTAATGACTGATGATCCAGGCCCTCCCATTAATTTTTCCATTACAGTAAGGACAGTAGAATTTTTTTTTTTTTTAATCATACGCGTCTATAATAGTTTCGAATTTTGATAACAGATGGCGCGCGAATGTATTACAATAAATTTGACAATTATTTTTAGTATTTATATTTCCTATGATATAAATAATATAAACTTATACCTCTACATACCTTACTGCAATGAGAGAAAATATTGTGAATATGAGAGCTTGGCTCATCATTGGTGAACCCTCTAAGTGGTTTCACCCAATTTAACTCGCCAAAGTTATAATAATGTATAACATAAGGAACATAAATGACAACCATTTGTATATCCAATTCTAAATTTTTTTCACTATGTTTGTTTTAAAATTATATTAAAAGTGTGAAAAATAGAGAGTGGTAACGCCATAATAAGAATTGATAAAAGAGGGTAAATAATTTTAAATAACACTTTTTCTTTTTCACAATATCGGAATTGTAGAATACAATAGCTGTTGTGTAATGAGTTAGGGTTAGTGGAGCGAAGAAGTTAGAGATACTTCGGCTGACTTAGTCCATCGTTAAGGGCGGGAAAATTCTGGCAGGGTTGCCGGATTGTTAAATGGGTTCTTTTGTTCAGTGATCCAATTCAATTTTTATAGAAAACAATAGTTGGATCTCTAGTTTCACTTCTCTATCTGTGATATATATAAACCAATAGGAATAAAAAAGGGTTGTTTTAAACCTCTAAATACATGTTCGTCTGGTGGAAAAATAAAAGTCGTTTGGAATTGTTTAGAATGTTTCCCTCTCTCTCTATTTTAAGAAAATATAGAAAAGACGTGTTTTATCTGATGGCTTTTCAATTCTTATCGTTAGTTTCCGAGATATAAACTGAAATGTTTATTTTTAAATGTATTTTATTCTACTTTTTTTTATCAGTGAGTGTGACCTTGATTTAACAGCCTTGTAATTAACGATGACCCCGATTTAACGATATTTTAACGAAAATTGTATCTTTTGGTCCTATTTACCTTGTGTTATGAATCTATAATCTAAATTGTATCTTTTTGTCTTACCTTGTGTTTTTTATATATAATCAAAATTGTATCTTTGGGTCTTACCTTGTGTTTTAATCAATAATCCAAATTGTATCTTTTGGTCTTACCTTGTGTTTTAATCTTTAATCCAAATTGTATCTCTTAGTCTCACCTTGTATTTTTAATCTATAATCCAAATTGTATCTTTTGGTCTTACCTTGTGTTTTAATCTTTAATCCAAATTGTATATCTTGGTGTTACCTTGTGTTTTAATCTTTAATCCAAATTGTATCTCTTGGTGTTACCTTGTGTTTTAATCTTTAATCCAAATTGTATCTCTTGGTGTTACCTTGTGTTTTAATCTTTAATCCAAATTGTATCTCTTTTGGTCTTACCTTGTATTTTTAATCTATAATCCAAATTGTATCTCTTTTGGACTCATTTACCTTGTGTTTTAATCATTAATCCGAATTGCATCTTCGGGTAATAACTTGTTTTTTTAATCTATAATCCGAATTGTACCTTTAGGTCTTATTTGCATTGTGTTTTTAATCTTTAATCCAAATTGCATCTATTCATCCTCCCGACAAATTTCACCTGTATATTTTGACAAATAGAATAAAGCATAGTCACTTTACAAGCTAAGCCTCTCTTTGGCAAATTGAAGGCTTTATGAATCCCTTGTGTATCTCATGAACTCAAAGCCTGTCATGAATTGACGAAGATTAAAGCCCTAAAAGCAGATCTCCAGGTGGGTGTTCTGAATTTTCCAAAGCTGATGTTGTTTATCTTTGTCACCTACCAAAATCTACTTGATTGCAGAGACGGTTAATAGATGACGCATCGTTTATTTTCTTAAATTTTGTTATGATAAGTAGCTTTTCTTTTTTTTTTTTTTATATATTTTTAGTTTCAAAAAAAAAAAATAATTAAAATACATTCGATTTAAAAACGGTGTTTTTTTTATGATATTTAAAATCAACAAAAATATTTGGGGTAATTTTAAGACAAACGAGTATTTAAATATTATTTTTAAAGTATTTACAAACAAAAAAAAAAACTGCTTCAAAAATTAAATTAACAAATGTATTTATTCTTAAATCACTGATTTTTTCACATTATGTAACTTTTAACTACTACAAATTCGGAAGAAGAATATGTACGTTTAAAAAAAATCAAAGCAGACGTAAGTTTCTAGGTAAGCAGAGATTGACTGGTATTACGTCTCAAGCACGTAGCACAGTCGTCTGCAAACTTAAGTGGGGGGTGGCCGCCATTAAGGTGGTCACGTGACCACTCGGTGTCAATTACAACAGCGTAATGAGCTGCAAATTAGCCTGGCACCACTGCTCTAAGGTACAGTCGTCTGTTGGACTTTTAACGTCGCCTGTAAGTTTAGCTTTTTCTACTTAGCAACACTGGAACTACTCTATGAACAGTAATTTAGGTTTTTTTCCCACCTTTTTCCTCTGAATTAGTCTTTTTTTTTTTTTTTGCTTTTAAATATATTTATTTTAATTGGTCTTTTATATATAGAGATTCTCTAAGATATTTTTTTATTTATTTTATTTTACATTTAATATGTTAAGACACTATAAAAGATTATGTATTGTGTTAAAATTGTATTTTTTTAACCTCAATATTCTTTGGAGATTTTTTTTCCAAGCTCCAAATAACTTTATTAGGTGCCACCGCTCAAAAAGAGCAACCTATATCATCCTATTTACTGTGGGGGATGTACAGGGTTTGTTCATTTACAATTATAATTCATATTGATGTCGTTGGGTCCTCAGGTCCTTGGGGATATTGTTCTTGAGAAGGTTTTGTCTGGCTTGTTTAATATTCAAGGTGGGTTTGTTTTTCCTTTTTTTTTTCACTTTTCGTCATTCTGGCTTAATTGATGGAGAATTGATTTTTTTATTCAATAAATTTACTTCTCTTTATTTAAAATATATATATAAATTGAACTTTTTAATTACCGAATATTGTTATTTTTCATTAAATAGAAAAATTGGAAAAACAAGTAAATAAGAAATGGCATCAAAAGAGAGAGTCATTAGTAAAATTTATTTATTTACCAGTTGCAAATAAGACACGCTATATCCGATCTGGATAAATTGCGCGTGAAACTATTTACAATAATTGTAGTAGAGTAAATAACAGAATTATCAAAAAGAAAATAAACAATTAAGAAAAAGAGCATTAAATAAACATATACATTAAACATATAAGCAACAACATAAGCAGATAGAAGAAATCGCAAGGTAGTTATTTACAGTATGTAAAATAGTGGATGCCCCATTTCTTTATATTTTTCTTAATTAATTCGTATTTATTTATACAACAACAACAACAAAAGCCTTTATTGAGGACCTCTCGTCCTATACAGGATTCGCCAGTTTACAGAGTAAGAGAAGAGAACTAAGAAAACAGAGAGAAACCCACATGTAGTAGGTATAGTATTTTCTACACTGTGACTATATACAACAGCAGCAACAAGCCTTTTACTGCTCTACGTCATTCTAATCCTGACATAGATTTTTTGCATATAAATATTTACATCAATTAGATTATGTATATAGCCTCCTCTTCTCTTCAGCCGTCTTCCAAAATTTGAACAACGCAAAAGCTCCAGCTCTGTTTCTCACCACCTCATTCAACAGGAACTCCAAAGAGAGTCCCTCGAGACCTATTTCACTGAGGAGCACTTCTCGTTCGTCTTTCAGCCCCATACATGAGAGTAAATGGTGATGTAGCCCCGGCTCCATTCTTGTCCCGCAAATCTCGCATGTCCATCCGTCTGTTTTAAATATTCTGGGGCGATCATCAGCAAAGAGCACCGATAGGATTCTCAGTCCGGCAATACACCGTTTGACCCGGAGCGGGAAATCGCTGGACAGGTAGTGTTCCGGTAACGGAGTTGAGCAGATGTTTTTATAGTGGGGGTATAGTCTTGAATTTATTATTCTTGTGTGATCCTTTTGCAGAGATTGGTCTATTGCAGTCCTGATTATATAGGGAATTTCTCTTTGCAATGTTCTATAGTCTGTGCAGCAATTCAGCCATTGAAATCCGGTGTTGTTTAAAATATTAACTATACTTCCCGTGAAACCTATATATTTTTTCGTTGCGTTTGAGATTTCCCACAGCTGGGACAAGCAGAGCAGCGGCAGTCTAGTTTCACCCATTCCTAGCATTCTCAACCAAACCTTTAAGGTAAGTTTCAAGACTGTAACGCTGAGTGACACTCTTCCCAATTCTATCCTGAGCATGTATCCGGGGGTGTATCTTGGTAGATTTAGATATCTTCGTATAAATGAGTCCTGAATTTGATCAACAATTAATGTATGCTCATTTGCCCAAACAGGTGCCGCGTATAGCAGGGTTGATAAAACCATCGCGTCAAGAAGTTTCATAGAGGATTTAAGAGAGTTCATCTTCGACCTGGTCAGAATAGGCCATACCGCACCACTGGCAGCGAGAGCTTTGCCCTTATAGTATAGTGCGGCTTGCTTAAAAGTTTGTTGAGGTGAGTGGATATCCTAGATACATGTATCTTTCCGTGACATTCAGTGTTTGTTGTCCCCAATACCAATTATCGGATTTTGAGCGCTTCCCACCATTGCGAAATACCATTATTTTTTATTTGTTTTCGTTCAGCGTTAGCATATTTTCCTCAAAATATTTTTGTATCATATTAATTTTTAACTGCAAATTGTTCTTAGATTCGTCTATCAGTACAATATCATCTGCATATAGTAACAAATGGATATTTCCATGCTTTGGCAGATAAATACCAGGTATATCCGAGCAGTCAAAAGTACTAATCAGGTCGTTAATAAAAAGTATGAATAAGTAAGGAGATAGTGGCTCACCCTGTAACACTCCGGATTTTATTTTAATAAATTCAGTGAATGAATTGTTCCATCTCACCGCAGCTGTCATGTTTTCGTAGTAATTCTAAATTAGATTTATAAATCGGAAATTCAATTCAATGTCTAACATTGTATTTTTATTTATTAATTTATTATCAAATCAGACACGATATCCCAACAAGGGATGTTTACGTCAAGAAACAACACTAAGATACTATATTACATAAACAATTGAATAATTACAAGGTTTGAATAGAGTTTAAAGAAGAAAGGGCATTAAAATCATGCTTGAATTTACAACCAATTAATGAAATAAACACAAATAAATATACCTAGTTTGGCAATTACGGTTTTTTTTTTACCAAGAGAGAAAATCATAGATATATTTATACAGAATTTTCTAAATTTTATAAATATTAGTAAACAAAAATGTTTCCGGTATTTTAAATATAGTATTTTAAATAATTTTAAGAAAAACAAATAAATGTATGTAAATAATATTGTTATATATTATATTTATATTGCGATAATATAGAAGAACAAAAAAGGAACTTCTTGTGTAGAATATTCTGCTAGCTTTCGAACGATATCGTTCTTTAACAGGCGTGAAGATAAAGCATGACAATATATATAAGTACAATTAGAAACAAGTTGGCGTGATCCTCGAGATCAACTAGATTTAATAGAAAAGTTAATAACAAAAATAAAAGAGAAATTTTAAGAGGAAATTTATAAACAACTCTACATATTTTAACGTATAAATGTATATTAGATAATAAAAAGGCATATATTGGATTTGATAAAATATTTATTTTGCCAATATTTCGGCTGGCTGAACACCAACCTTTATCGAGGCATTACATGATGTAATGATGAAAGATGTAATGCCTCGATAAAGGTTGGCGTTCAGCCAGCCGAAATATTGGCAAAATAAATATTTTATTAAATCCAATATATGCCTTTTTATTATCTAATGAATTAAATATGGATTGCTCTATTTTCAAAACAAATAAATGTATATATATATTGAGTCGATGTATGTACGTACCTTTTTAATCAGGCTGTTGAAATTGACAATAGCAGATATTTCTACGATATTTTATATACAGATATTTGCATAGAGTTTTAGTATTGTCTATGTTAATTGACATATCTGCATATATAGCGCGGCCTTGTTGGATTGTTAGTTGGCTAGTGGTTATTGAAAAGGACAGGCCGGCGTGATCTGTTTATGTAAATATAATTTGATCTTTTGTCTTTCTTTTATTGTTTTATACCTTTAGGTAATAAAGGATCTTTCTCTCCCTCTACGACTCCATAAATTTTTCAACAAGGTTATGGATAGATAAATAAATAAAAAGGCATCTCATTATGGTGCAACTTGAAAGTTGCTGATGGCTTGCGGGTATTTGACCAATTCTGGAATAATTGTAAAACGACATTTGAAAATTATCCCGCATGTGTTTCTTTTGAACGAAAAATCAAAACTTATTTCAAGAAGAAACAACGATTATTTCCAACCTTAAAGATGAAGTATGAAAGGGTGAATTGTGAAGGGTAATGATAAACGGAAAAATAAAAGTGTCCAGGGATGGGAATCGAACCCACAGTGTTCCGCTTACCGGGCAGATGCCATGTCCACTAGGCACTTTTCCGTTTATCATTACTCTTCACAATTCATCCTTTCATACTTCATCCCTAAGGTTAAAATAATCGTTATTTCTCCTCGAAATAAATTTCGATTTTTCGTTCAAAAGAAACACATGCGGGATAATTTTCAAATGTCGTTTTACAATCACAAGCCGCATTATATTATATTGTATCTGGAATAATTAAAAATACACGAATAGCTGATATTTATTCCGATAGATGACGCAAGCCATCAGCAACTTTCAGTTTCACAATAGGGAGATGTCTTTTTCTTAATTATTGTGAAAGGTTTTCATCTTTTTTAACTGTTATAAAAGTAAATCGCAATTTTTCTTATTTTTGATATAGGATATGTAGAACCCACAATCATCTCTCGCTACCTCAGATTCTGAAATTGTCTAGTTATCATTATTATAATCTTGTGGTAACAATTTCATCAAAAGATTCATTCAAAAACACATCAAAAAGATTTTTTTAACAGGGAAAATCTGTTTTTAATGTTCCCCCTTACTCTCTATTAATTCCTAAATTCTTTCTCTGCTTTAAAAAATCATTTGTGGTAATTTGATCAATTTGCATAATGGATTTTTCAAAATTTTTCTAATATGCAATTTATCTATAATTTGAAAGAGAGAATACTAAATAAAATTTTTTAATTAGGTGAATTTTTTCTAATAGTTAATTGAGTTATTTTATGTAGAATAGGGTTTTACTTTAATATAGTCCATAAGAAAGATGTTTTCATACTTTTTAAATATAGAATTACAGTAGAGTCTTCCATAAAAATCCTTAGTCTAAAAACATGGATAAATCAAGCCTCTCTTAGAGATGGTCTCTTATCAGAAATTCTGTTTAGGTTCGAAGACTTCTAATAACTTGACCGGAAATGATAGAAACTCTAATAAGAGACCACTGTGAAAAAAGACTGTTTTTAACCATGTTTTTAGGTGGTCTTTCATTGGAGGCTACTGCAGCTCTCACTCTTTTTTCCGTGGTCCATCGGTGGCAGAGTCTTTTTCACCGTGAACGCCAACAAGAAAGACCATCTAAACTCATGGAGAACACTTAAACAAGTTGAACCTTTTAGCCTCTATATCGGGATTGAGAAAATAACTCTGAAAGATACACTCATGGACAAAACTTAAGGAAGTTGTACCTTTTAGCATGTATATCGGGATTCAAACAATAACTCTGAAAGATACACTCATGGACAAAACTTAAAGAAGTTGTCCCTTTTAGCATGTATATCGGGATTCAAACAATAACTCTGAAAGATACACTCATGGACAAAACTTAAAAAAGTTGTCCCTTTTAGCATGTATATCGGGATTCAAACAATAACTCTGAAAGATACACTCATGGACAAAACTTAAAGAAGTTGTCCCTTTTAGCATGTATATCGGGATTCAAACAATAACTCTGAAAGATACACTCATGGACAAAACTTAAAGAAGTTGTCCCTTTTAGCATGTATATCGGGATTCAAACAATAACTCTGAAAGATACACTCATGGACAAAACTTAAAGAAGTTGTCCCTTTTAGCATGTATATCGGGATTCAAACAATAACTCTGAAAGATACACTCATGGACAAACTTAAAGAAGTTGAACCTTTTAGCATATATATCGGATTCAGATAATAACTCTGAAAGATACACTCATGGACAAAACTTAAGGAAGTTGTATCTTTTAGCATGTATATCGGGATTGAGACAATAACTCTGAAAGATATTACAGTGACCTTTATTGAAGACACATTAAATAACCAAGTGTGATATTTGGCCAACCCAATATCTTGATAAATCAAGAAATTTGTTCCACTAGATTGCGCTCTGCCAACTAGAAAAGCTCATGTGAGTCTGGTCAGGATATGTCTTTTTTGTTTTTAATATCAACACCTGACCTTTTTATATATTTTTTATTGTTTTTTCCACACGAAAAGTGTATTTACGCAAATTTGACCTTAAATACCCATTTCTTGATTTCTCAGGAAGCCTCTAGGACCAAAGTTTGGTCGTAGAGATACAGTCTGCACCACGCTGACGAGGGCCAACAGCCCGAAACGCGTTCGTGGTTAACTTTTCTTGATTTATCAAGAAATTAGGTTGGCCAAATATCACGGAACAAGTTAAATAAACGTTTAGTTTATTTTTGTTCCACTAGATGGCGCTCTGCCATTTATAAATACTCATGTGATACTGGTCAGGATATGCCTTTTTTTGTTTTAAATTTAATATATATATTTATGTCAAAATTCGAAACTATTATAGACGCGTATGATTTTTTAATAATAAACAAATTTTACTGTCTTTACTGCAATGGAAAAATTAATGGGAGGGCCTGGCTCATCAGTGGTGAACCCTCCCAGCGGTTTTGCCAGTTTAATCTACCATGGACATAAATTAAACTGGCGAAACCGCTGGGAGGGTTCACCACTGATGAGCCAGGCCCTCCCATTAATTTTTCCATTGCAGTAAAGACAGTAGAAATTGTTTATTATTAAAAAGAATCATACGCGTCTATAATAGTTTCGAATTTTGATAACGGATGGCGCGCTAATGCATCATAATATATTTATTGTAATATATATATAATAAAATATAACCAATAAATAAACCAATTATTTATATAATGTAATATAGATGTGTGAAATAGAGAAGAAACATAATTCACGTTGATGGGAAGATCTACAGCAATACCCCAATGTTATATGTAACTGGATGAAAGAATGCCAAGTTGATGCGGGGCTCAGCCAATGAGAAGGTCCGTCAGTGATCTAATCGTTGGTAAGATCTGACCAATCAAATTAGCTCTGGGTGCCTGTTTTCCTTCATTAGACCACGGAGTATTGTTGAGGTCTGGTGATTAACTAGCCAGGGAAACTTTCAGCCATCTTTTTTCCATTGTTGTATGATTGTTGGAAAGATTCTCTTAAATATATTCGTTTATGATGATTTACCGCGCCATCTGTTATGAAAATTCGAAACTATTATAGAGGTGTATGATTTAATTTTTTAAAAATCATACACGTCTATATTACAATATAATACACTGCGGCTTGTGGGTGTAAAACAACACTTGAAGTTACACCGCATGAGTTTCTTTTCAACGAAAATTCAAAATTTTATTTCAAGGTGAAATGTTGACTATTTCTAACCTTTTTGGATGAGGTATGAAAGGGTGAATTATGAAGAGTATTGATGAACGGAAAAATAAAAGTGTCCAGGGATGGGAATCGAACCCACAATGTTCCGCTTACCGGGCAGATGCCATGTCCACTAGGCTACCCTTCGTTTATATATACATATCTTTTTTTCAATATTTAAAGCGCTATGTCCCCCTAGGGACAATTGCGCTGTCATACATGTATGACATTTGTCTATACATATTTACATATTTGAACAATTATAATATAATGCATAAGCGCGCCATCTGTTATGAAAATTTAAAACTATTTTAGACGCGTATGATGACCAGGCTCTCCTTTTAATTTTTCCATTGCAGTAAGGACAGTAGAAATTGTTTAATTTTTAAAAGAATCCGTCTATAATAGTTTCGAATTTTGATATATTATTACATCAATTTTGAGTCATATATTAAGGTGTAAAGGCTACAAGAAAGAAACCCTGGAGATATTCCTACTTTAATTCTGAAACAAGGGATTGTTTTATTGAATATATTTCATCCTCATAATAAAACTGACGAATAAAAAAAAAAGATTAATTTTGTGGTCAAAAGAATCTCACTCGAAAACACTTCAGAATTTATCACCTCTTAAATTACTCTTCTTCAACTATCTTCAACAATATTCTGATCAAAAGGTTTCGACACTTTGCTCGTAAAATCCTAAAAACTCAATATATTTTCTGCCGGTTTGTGGCAAACGCAAGCGTCGCCCTTGGCTTGGAGTCCTGCCAATTTTCAAAATTTACGCGCCACAACAGCGCGAGCAGCGACTGTTCAAAGTGAAGCCATTTTGCCCGTTCTTCGATTTCGTTAGTCACCGAAATGGAGGATCAACGAATTTACATCAAGTTCTGTGTAAAAAACGGATTCAAGGGTGCCGAAATTTTTTGGATGTTGCAAACAGACTACGGGGATGCCGTCATAAGCCGAAAACGAGTTTTCGAATGGTACGAGCGCTTCAAGGAGGGTCGGGAAGAGACCGCCGTCAACGAGCGTTCCGGGAGACCGTCCACATCAACCACGCCTGAAAAAGTCGACAAGGTGTTGGAACCGGTGCGTGAAGACCGACGAATAACTGTCGGGAGGTCGCCGAAGAAGCAGGGATATCATTCGGGTCGACTCAATCGATAATGAAGGACATTTTGGGAGTGAGAAGACTCAACGCAGTTCTCATTCCAAAATATTTGACTTTTGATAAAAAAGAACGCCCGGAAAGAAACGGCCAGTCTCAATCTCGAAGCGACAACCGACGACACCGAATTGCTGAAGAGGGTCATTACTGGAGACGAAACATGGATTTACGGCTTTGATTCGGAAACTACCCAACAGGCATCGGAGTGGCGCTTCAAAAATGAGCAGAGACCAAAGAAAGCGAGGAAAGCTCCCAGCAAAGTCAAGGTCATGTTGACGGTGTTCTTCGACTACCAGGGCATCGTTCATCATGAATTTCAACAACAAGGCTCTACAATAACTGCTGACTCCTACCTGGGAGTTTTGAGGCGATTGAGGGAAGCGATCAGGCAGAAACGGCCGGAGCTGTGGAGGAGCAAGTCGTGGATCCTCCACCACGATAACTCGCCGGCGCACACAGCCGAGTGTATCTTTCAGAGCTATTGTCTGAATCCGGATATACATGCTGAAAGGTACAACTTCCGTAAGTTTTGTCCATGAGTGTATCTTTCAGAGCTATTGTCTGAATCCCGATATACATGCTGAAAGGTACAACCTCCTTAAGTTTTGTTCATGAGTGTATCTTTCAGAGTTATTGTCTGAATCCCGATATACATGCTGAAAGGTACAACTTCCTTAAGTTTTTTCCATGAGTGTATCTTTCAGAGTTATTGTCTGAATCCCGATATACATGCTGAAAGGTACAACTTCCTTAAATTTTGTCTCTCCATGAGTGCATCTTTCAGAGTTATTGTCTGAATCCCGATATACATGCTGAAAGGTACAACTTCCTTAAATTTTGTCTCTCCATGAGTGCATCTTTCAGAGTTATTGTCTGAATCCCGATATACATGCTGAAAGGTACAACTTCCTTAAATTTTGTCTCTCCATGAGTGCATCTTTCAGAGTTATTGTCTGAATCCCGATATACATGCTGAAAGGTACAACTTCCTTAAGTTTTGTCTCTCCATGAGTGCATCTTTCAGAGTTATTGTCTGAATCCCGATATACATGCTGAAAGGTACAACTTCCTTAAGTTTTGTCCATGAGTTTATAGTTATGATATTTCTTTGAGGTATGTCTGAGACTTCAGAAGAGCTTTCGAGCCCCAATAAACTAGATATTTATATTTAATATATATTCAAAAAAACTTGTGTCACAGCGGACACCTAATGTTTACACTTTAATTTGATCCAGGGGATTAATTTATTGAATTTATTTTGTTTATCTGATATCGGTTTCTCATACTTTAGAATCCTCTTCTTGAGATTTATTTATTTTTTTATTTTTTTTAAGTCCAATCTTGTATTGATTAGTATTATATTTCATACAACTTCCTATAGCCAATAGGTAGCTACCAGCTTCTACTGAATTACGGTCAAAATTGTGTTAAGACTTTTAAGACTGACCGTCTTTATAGAGATCCATTCGTATAGAATTCTTCCTGAGAAAGGTGTGTCACCGAAAGATTCAGAAAAATAAAGAAATAGAGAACTTGAAATCGTTGAAATCTCCAAGCTTTAAATGGTGTTTTGAAGTGGAGCCACAGCGCGCGTGATATGCGTCTGCGCTGAAATTCTAATCATTTGCATATCTCACCTCCGCTAATTCATGTTGTAAGTTTCATGTTATATAGTTTCATAGTACACCCATACCTCGCTTTGCGTCGGGGTTAGGTTCCAAAAAAAAAAACACGACGCAAATTGAAACGACGCAAAGTGAAAATATGTGAAGGCGCAATCAAAAACAAAGGTGTTGCCATATTTTAGGGAAAAAAAATCAAAAAAATTTAAAGACTCAATCCAAAACAACGCAACTTCGAAAATCTAACGACGCACAATGAAAATCAGTAAAAATTAAGCAGCGACGCAACTTCGAAAAAAAACGTAAAACGAAACGACGCAAAGCGAGATATTGGTGTATAACAATATGAATTTCTGTAAATAGTTTCACGCGAAATTATCCAGATCGGATATAGCGTGTCTTGTTTGCAACTGGTAAATAAAAATGTTATTTGCATGCTTCTTTCAAGGTGTTGTTGCATTTACGGTGGCCAGCAGTTTATAAGAATTAACACAAAGGAATATCGCGCCATCTATAAACAGAAAATGAAAGGATTTAAGAACGAATGATTATTTTATATACAAAACAAACTATTTTTTCATCGCAGTAAAGACAGAAGAAGTTTGTTTTGTGTAAAAAGAATCATTCGTCTTTTTATATCCTTTCATTTTATATATATAAGAAAGGATGATATGCAAATAGTGTTCATCTTCTTAGAAACTTATATTAAGAAAATAATTTTGAGAAATAGATTAATAACAAATTATTTTTTTATCCAATATATGCCTTTTTAATTAAATATTTATTTATGGAATGCTCTATTTACAAAAAGATTAATAATTGTGTATTAAAAAATGTCAATTTTTTGCCTAATTGATTTTTTTTTTACAATTATTCATAAGTGTAATTATAAATGTCTTTATTTGAAATATTCAATACCTGAATGATATGTAAAAACGTTTATATTAATTTGGAAATATCAAAAAGAAGTAGAGGGGGAAGAAATAACAAAAAAAAACTGGAGATAAAAAAAGACCTATGAAAACTTCAAAAACTAAAAGTTTGACTTCCGATTTTTGCTTTTTTCTCTTTGAAGAAACTTCTCAAAGTTGTATTTTTTTATTCATGTGTTCTTCCGGGTATCTAGACTCTCTAATTCTTTAGACATTTGGTTAATTGTTTTTTAATCTTTAATTAATATTTATTATATTTTTTAATGAATAATATATTTATAGGTTTGACGTGAAAAAAAATTGAATCAATTAGAAGACAAAGATCTATATTTTTGGTCAAAAAATAATTATTTTTGTTATAAATTTATCAATCAATGAGTAGTTTGATTTTTGTTTATAGAATAAATAATAGTTTAATTTTATATTAGTATTATTTTAAATATATATATTAATTAAGAGTATATACACTCATGGACAATACTTAAGGAAGTTGTACCTTTTAACATGTATATCGGGATTTAGACAATAACTCTGAAAGATATTACAGTGACCTTTATTGAAGACACAAGAGATAACCAAGTATGAACAAAACTTAAGGAAGTTGTACCTTTTAACATGTATATCGGGATTTAGACAATAACTCTGAAAGATATTACAGTGATCTTTATTGAAGACATACGCGATAACCAAGTGTGAACAAAATTATATCTAGACAGATAGACGATTAGACGACCGGCAACATGAAAGACTTTCTACATTCTTAATTTTTATCCATTAGTGTAAATAACTCTCGCTTTTTGGCTTTAAATAAAATATATATTGGTAGCCCTGGCTGTTATGTAAATTCAGAGAAAAAAAGTGTCCGATGTGGGCCTTGATCCTGAATCTTGGTTGTTTGAAATTTGCCGTTTATACAATTTCACATTTTACTTTTCAAAAGGGGGAAATTATTTTGAAATTTTGTAAGATTTTCCCGGGAAATTATTGCGAGTTGTCACCATTGTCTTTTAAAGGAAAGGAAAAAGTCATTTTTAGATTAGTTTTCCTTTCTCGGAAAATGATATATTTTTCCTTTAAGTCTCTTCTTTGAATTATATAATGGCTTGTTGTTGTTTTCCATGCAATATATTTACATATAGTCTTTTTTAATCTTTCTGTCTATATTATCGTTAGTTTTTAGACAATATGATACTATGATATTATAACATTATTCTGCACTGAGTTTGTTTATACAAAAATGTAATGCCTCGATAAAGGTTTGGCGTTTAGCCAATCTAAATATTAGCAAATAAATATTTTATTTAATCCAATATGTCTTTTTATTATCTAAAGATTTAAATATGGATTGCTCTTTATTCAGAACAAATATCGTACGTGTAAATAAAATATGATAAAAATTGTGGAATAAGATACTTCTAAATGATATTTTTTAGCGTTAAAAAAAATGTAGAAGAGCGTATGTCACAACTGTCATAAAGTAATAGGTTAAAAAATGTGTTCGATCAAATAGTCGTTGTTTTTTTTTTTTAGTTTTAATAATTAAAGGCTGTTGTTCTAGACTCGTTTGTAAATCATGTTGTAGTAGTTCTAGTGCTAATGTAGTTTTATAGCTCCCAATATACACTCATGGACAAAACTTAAAGAAGTTGTACCTTTCGGCATGTATATCGGGATTCAGATAATAACTCTGAAAGATATTACAGTGACTTTTTATAATATGATGCACTAGCGCGGCATCTGGTATCAAATTTATTCACCACTGATGAGCCAGGCCCTCTCATTAATTTTTCCATTGCAGTAAGGGCAGTAGAAATTGTTTAATATCAAAAATAATATTAAGCCTTTAAAATAGTTTTGAATTTTGATAACAGTGACCTTTATTGAAGACAAACGAGATAACCAAGTGTGAACAAAATTGTCTTTGTTTCCTTCAAAAAAAAAAAACAAAGACCGGCGATATCAAAGACTATTCACTTTCTCAAGTTTTGCCAATGAGAGTATATATATTTATTTTTCAAAAACTGAATCAGCTTTTTCGATCTTAATATTTATAATCCAAAATTGAAAAAAAAATCAAATTCTAAATATAGGTTTAACAATATGTTTTATTGTATTTACATTTATAGTACATATAATTATTTACAAGTTTAGTAAGATATCAAAAATGTTTTGTTGTTCAAATATATTGAACTTTTTTATTTTTTATATTTCAACTTAGAGCGCTATGTCCCCCTAGGAATACTTGCACTTTAAAGGTAAACTAAACATAGAAATATATTTGAACAAGAATTAGTATACAATTTAGTTATTTAATGCATGATCATGCAGAAGCTCGCTTTTTATCAATTCTTTTTTGGGTGACCACCTTCCTGATTTTTTTATTTTTCTTGTTCATAGCGTTGCATACAGTAGTCTTTTGACGGGTTACATTTGTCTTGGAGAAGTTCAAATGGACTTTTTTGCCGTTTAGGTTGAGATTGGGGCATCTTTTCACGGCTCTTTCTGAATCCTTCAGGCAAGAGTAGTGGATGAAAGGAAATCTCTTGGATGATCCTTCAGATTTCTGGATTAACGTCTTGTTCTTAACGTTGCATACAGTAGTTTTTTGACGGGTTCCATTTGTCTTGGAGAAGTTCAAATGGACTTTTTTGCCTTTTATGTTGAGATTGGGGCATCTTTTCATGGGTCTTTCTGAATCCTTCAGGCAAGAGTTCTGGATGAAAGGAAATCTTTTGGATGATCCTTCAGATTTCTGGATTAACGTCTTGTTCTTAAGGTTGCATACAGTAGTCTTTTGACGGGGATCATTTGTCTTGGAGAAGTTCAAATGAACTTTGTTGCCGTTTAGGTTGAGATTGGGGCATCTTTTCACGGCTCTTTCTGAATCCTTCAGGCAAGAGTTCTGGATGAAAGGAAATCTTTTGGATGATCCTTCATATTTCTGGATTAACGTCTTGTTCTTAACGTTGCATATAGTAGTCTTTTGACGGGTTCCATTTGTCTTGGAGAAGTTCAAATGGACTTTTTTGCCTTTTAGGTTGAGATTGGGGCATCTTTTCACGTCTCTTTCTGAATCCTTCAGGCAAGAGTACTGGATGAAAGGGCAACTTCTGGATGATCTTTCAGATTTCTGGATTAACGTAATTTTCGAAGTTTGACCATATCTGGAGAAATCATTTTTCAGATTGTCTTTGTTGGTGTATAAACTTGATCTCAAGGCCCCAATACATTTATTTGATTTCTTTACTTGTGGATTGTCAAAGTAGGGAATGTTCTTGTTAGATTTGGTCGATATTTTTGGATTAATTTCTGATTTGTTATTGATTTCAAGTTTTCTCTTTATTATCGATCTTCTTCCACTTTTAATTGATAAGTCGATTTTCCTGCATTTAATCCTGCTAACATGATTGGAACATCTTTTCACGGTTCTTTCTGAATCCTTCAGGCAAGAGTACTGGATGAAAGGGCATCTTCTGGATGATCTTTCAGATTTCTGGATTAACGTAATCTTCGAAGTTTGACCATATCTGGAGAAATCATTTTTCAGATTGTCTTTGTTGGAGTATAAACTTGATCTCAAGGCCCCAATACATTTATTTGATTTCTTTACTTGTGGATTGTCAAAGTAGGGAATGTTCTTGTTAGATTTGTTCGATATTTTTGGATGATTTTTTGATTTCATATTGATTATAAGTTTTCTCTTTATTATCGATCTTCTTTCAGTTTTTATTGATAGGTCTTTATTGAAATTTTCGATTTTCCTGCATTTAATCCTGTCAACATGATTGGAATAGTTTTTGGGAATAGGTTTTGTATTCTTTTTATATTTTCTGAGATTTTTTGCCAAATTTCTCTTTTGGTATCCGCTTTCCTTTGAGCATGAAGAAGTTATTGAAATAGTACTTTTAAAAAGAGTTTTATCTATTTTCAAAACTTTGCTTCTATTCTGTGAGTCATTTGAAAATGATCTGAGTCTTTTCTTGTTTTTGGGGGAATCACTTAAACTGATGCGATTAAAATCTTCTGCAAGTTTATCCATTGTTTCATTAAATTGTGGTTCTTGTTTCTTTATTGTCATTTTACTGAAATTTCTTGTTTTTTTATTTTTCTCTCAATTTAACAATTATTTTATTGTTATATAATTTTTTCGGGATTTAAATTAGAAATTTTAATAGAGAGTTGTGTGTATAGATAAAAATATTCATTTTTTTATAATGAATATTATTTATATTTTTTTATTTTAATATGTTTTTTTTTTCATTAAAATATAGTTTTTTTTAATATTAGGAAAATATTTTAAAAATACTTTAGTATCACTGAATTTATCATGAGACTTTTAAATTTTAATATTAACATTTTAAAAGGAAACTTTTCATTTTTATTTTAAAAATAATTTAGATAAAATCAATATTTTAAAAAAATTGCATAGAAAAATATAATTCTAATTTAAAAATTAATAAATTTACTAAAATATATATTTTTTAATCTTAGGAATTAATATTCTAATTTTATTGCAATTTAGGAAAATTTTTGATATAATTTGTTGTGCTGTAATTATAAATAATTTAATTATAAATATAGATGGAAATTTTGCCGGGAAGATATTTTGATCTAAAGAAACAAAGGTCGCTTCTTCCGTCAAAATAGACGTCTGGTTTTGTCTCTTTAGATTAATTATAAATGTATCTTAATTTTTTTTTATTTTTTCCAATAAAAAAACACACAACAGATATTTAAAATTATGAAGAAGGGATCTCCTTATCGTGCAACTGAAAGTTGCTGATGGCTTGCGCCATCTATCGGAATAAATATAAACTATTCTCGTTGGTTTTTAATTATTCCAGAATTGGCCAAATACCCATTCTTGATTAATCAAGTAAAGCTAACCACGGACGCGTTTCGGGCTGTTGGCTCTCATTAGTGTGGTGCAAGCTGTACCTCAACCACCAAAATACAGGTCATTCAGACATCCTGAAAAATCATGAAACGGGTAATTAAGGCCAGAAGTTCGTAAGACCCCGAGATATTTAAAAGCCAACATGAAAATCACACACACAAAAAAAAACTTTATTAAGACACACAGGTCTTACAGAGGATTCTCCTTGGGGTTACAAGACGGAGAAACCTATGAAAGTGGGAAATATACAAAGGGGTAAAAATGGAGAAAGATTATATACACATGATAAATATATACAGATTATTATTTGAATGATCCTATGGAAAATAAGAATATGAATTTGGAAGAAAAAAGAAAAAAAATGGAAATATGGATGGAAGAAGTGGAGAGCGAAAAGAGGAAAAAACAAGTATTTACATATGGAACATACATATAACAACATGAATATCTCATAGCGCGCCTGGTCGTTCATAGTTTTATCTAGCTGTAACTATTTAATAGATAATTGTCTACTGATTATTATCTTATTAGTAATAGTTATTATCTAACTACGTTTTATTGTTGTACTCCTGTAAAGGAATAGTAATGTCCGAAAGTTTGAGATTACAATAAAATAAAAAGAAACTCAAATCTCCAGAAATATGTTGCATTATTTAATTCATTCAGCCCCCGAATGAAAAAGAAGGAGGGGGAGCAGTAACAAGCTCACTAAAACACCTTGGTTCAGCTGACCCGGCTGATAGTACCCTGTAAGGACTCCTTATCCAGGGATACAGAATGAGTAGCGTTTGTACTCCATGTTAGGAGCGGCTGCACATGGCATCTGTTCCTCATGTCAGAGGCGGCTATTTCTTTCGGAGCTAAGTCAGTGGCCTGCTACTGAGTAGTGCTCCCAGTCTTAATGAGGCATTTCTATTTCACCCAGTCATGATGGTTGTTGCTTATACCCTGATATGATTGAGTGGAGATAAGAAAGAAGAAGATTCATTCAACCATTTGTGGCGATCTCTCCATCTCCATTTACAGAGAATATTGAAATGTTCCTAGGTAGATACTGTGCGAGTCTATAAAGATATATTTATAACCCAGGTTGCTGGAACGCAGAAAAATAATTAAACTAACTGGGTCACTACACTCATGGACAAAACTCAAGAAAGTGAAACGTCTTTGGTATAGTTAGCTGATTTTTTATATTTTTTATATATAAGGAGACAGAGGTTGTTCACACTTAGTTATCTCGTGTGTCTTCAATAAAGGCCACTGTCATCTTCTTCTTCTTTCTTATCTCCACTCAATCATATTAGGGTATCATGTTGTGACCCTTGATGATGTCTGTTTGACAACCATCATGACTGGGTGAAGTAGAATACATCTGCCTTTGTCATTAAGACTGGAAGCACTATTCAGTAGCAGGCCACTGACTTAGCTCCAATATGAAATGGCCGCCTCTGACATGAGGAACAGACGCTGCTCATCCTGTATACCTGGAGCTCTTCAATACATTCAGAGTTGGGTCTCCTACATCAATATAAACGCTGAAACTAAGCACCGTATGTATTAGTGTATGTATTATACTATATAAATATCCAAAGTGTATGTATATATAATATCTATAAATAGATAAAAGGCATATATTAGTTGAATAATAAATTTAGATCCAATATATGCCTTTTATCTATTTATAGATATTATAGATATATTATAGATGATCTAACGGTAATATGTTGGAATACAGATGTAAAAAATCTTAAGATTACAATTGAAAATTCAATAGGGAAAATAAATATGTGGTCTGAAAACAACAAACTTAAAATATCAAGACAGTAAACAAAGATTTTATTTTTATTCAACTGCAAAAAGTATGTAATTACCCTGCATGATAGTCTTGTCAAACCAGTTGAAAACCTAAAATTACTAGGATTAACTTTCAAGAATCACCGAAACAAGAACAAATTAGATTTTATGCCCCACATCGACAGTGTTATTGCAAAAACAACTAGAGCTAGTGGATATCTTCTTGGTTTAACAAAGAAATCGTGGGGATTGGATAGTAGGCGATTATTAACATTATATAAGACCTTATTTAGAAGCACAATAACTTATGGTTCAACAATCTGGTACCCATACATAAACACGAGATCAAAAAACAAAATAGATTCACTACAGTATAAAATTCTTAAACACTGTATACATGCTTATAATACAACATCTTCGAATTGTACACATGTTCTCGCAAGAATACCTAAAATTACGGATTTCATTATGTCAAACATACTTAAAGTTGAAATAGATTATAATAGAAATGATCCAGCCAAAAGAATGATAATATCTAACTTTATAAATGAAAAAATTCAAAAATACTATGAAGACTCAAATGATAATTTCAGAGAATTTTTTGAAAACTCAAGATTACCCAAATTTATCCAGCCAAACTTTTATAATATACAATTTTTTACGGGGCATGGAGACTTTAACACATATTTATATAGAATTGGCAGAATTGATTATTCAATCTGCTTATGTGACCAAGAAGATCACAACCCTGAGCATATTTTAATCAGGTGCCCACTTGTTGCTGATTTGAGAGTACAATGTCAAATGAACAGTTCTAGTTTAAGCCAAATGGTTTCCAGTAAAGAAAAATATAGAAAATTTAACACAAGTTCTGTAGACTCTATCTCAAATGCCGTGGACTTGAATTACATTAAGAATTGAAATTTCTAGTTTTAATTAGTATATTTGTGCCACTGGTTTAGTGGTTGTAATTATAAATATATATTGGACTTTTGATGATATGTATGTAAATAATCTTTGTTTATTGTATAATTTATTGTTCTGAAATGTAAATTTGAATAACTTTCACTCTCTCTCTAAAACTATAAATAATTTGTATATATATTTAAAACTATGTACATAAAATGGTTTAAACATTTACATGCAAATATCCACATAGGATATAGCGTGTGTTTTGTAATAAATAAATGGATTGCACAATCTTTAAAATATAATCTCTATATATGTAAAATAAAAGCTATGAATTTATATTTTAATTTACCTAACTTAATTATCAAACCATAAAATTATATTTTTATTCCCTCTTTCTCTCTTAATTAGTTATTAAAATAGAATTTTACAATTTGCATAGTTTTAATAATTTTATATTTTACCAAAGTTTCCATAATTAGTCTGAATATCCTTCAAGATCTATTTAAATGTTGGAAAAATAAGATTTTAAAGTCTTTAAAAACTTCGCAAAGTTTTTTTTTTCTCTTCTTGTCGTATTTTCGAGCTAATTGAAGGTAATTTAAGTAGTGTTTGTGTGTGTGTGTGTACATCCAGGAAATATAAAATAAGCATTATATTTTCCCTGAAAAAAAAAACGGAGATTAAAGTTTATAATAGTAAAATCTATAAAGGTGACCCTACTTGTCCTGAACGCATGCTTTATATAAATAAATTTAATTCTTAATATTATTTTTTAATATAAATTCAAAATTATATATGATGCACTAGCGCGCCATCTGTTATCAAAATTCGAAACTATTTTAAACGCGTAAGATTCTTTTGAAATTAAACAATTTCTGCTGCCCTTACTGCAATGGAAAAATTAATGAGAGGGCCTGGCAAAACAGCAGGGAGGGTTCACCACTGATGAGCCAGGCCCTCCCATTAATTTTTCCATTGCAGTAAGGGAAGTAGAAATTGTTTAATTTCAAAAAGAATCTTACGCCTTTAAAATAGTTTCGAAAATTATATATAAAATAATACTTAAAACCATAGTAGTATAGGTCGTAGCTGTCGTGGTCGAATGGAAGGGCGCGACCGTTGTACATGTAAGCTTGGAAAAAGAACTTATTCCACACTCGTGAGCGCGCGCGCGCGCGCGGCTTGCCGTAGCATTCATCCGCGCACGCTGGCTCCCACGTTTATTTTGTACAGTGTATTTATAGATGGCTGAATTTGTATTTACATTTTAACATTCTAATTATGGCGAAAATAAATTATATATCTTGGGTATTATGCAAATTACGACATAAACATAATACATCTTTCGGATGCATAATTAAAGGGAGAAATGCCTCTCTAGTTACATATATATGTGGGAAAATATTCTTAGATTTCCATATAAAATCATCGTATTTATGAAAAATTAACCTTAAATACCCATTTCTTGATTTATCAGGAAGCCTCTGGGACCAACATTTGGCCGGAGAGGTACAGTCTGTACCACTCTGATGAGGGCCAACAGCCCTAAACGCGTATGTGGTTGGCTTTTCTTGATTTATCAAGAAAATGTATTGGCCCAAAAATCACGCAACAAACCTAAATCAACGTTTAGTTCATTTTTGTTCTACTAGATGGCGCTCTGAAATCTAAAATGTCCATGTAAGCGGTCAGGATATGCCTTTTTTTGTTTGTTTTTAATATATACATATATATATAATATAATAAATAAAGCTTCCGGGGTTAAGTTTCTTGTTCAACTTTTTATTTTCAAGCTTTCTGACTGTCAGTCCTTCAACAGGAGTATCTCATCACATTAACAAACTAATGAAATAAATATTGTCAAGAAGCTCCATCCAGATGGGACACTTGTCAATCATCCCTGGACCCCCGGGGGGGGGGACCACAGGTGTGAGGGGTTCTCGGAAGCTGATCTGCAAATAAGGAAAACGGGGCCCCTTGGTGGCTGGCGCCGCTCATTATGATTATCTTTACCTGGGGATAAGTTGTTTTTATCATCTGACTCTATCTCCCTTAAATACATATTGTAAATAATTTTTATCGAAGAACTAAAAGGTTAATACCCACCTTTATAATAAATTAATTATCCCCAATTTTGCCCTTGTTTTATTTATCTCCGCGACAATATATATATATATAGAAAAAAACAGTACAAAAGTGAAATTGTACTGGGATCAGATAGATAAATTACGAAAAAGGCATCTTCTGATCGTGCAACTAAAATTTGATGACTAAAGGTTATTCCGACAGATGGCGCAAGCCATCAGCAACTTTTAGTTGCACGATAAGGATATGCTTTTTTCTTAATTACATATATATATTGAGGGATATAGCGCAATTCATCGGTTGAAATACGACTCGTTATTGTTCATATATATATATTTTTTTAATAGAGCAATCCATAAATAAATCTTTAATTAAAAAGACATATATTGGATCAAAATATCTTTTATTTTAACCAATATTTCAGTTGGCTGAACGCCAACCTTTTTTAAGGTATTATAACATATTAATGTGTGTCAATATGTTATAATACCTTTAAAAAGGATGGCGTTCAGCCAACTGAAATATTGATAAAATAAATGATATTTTGATCCAATATATGTCTTTCTAATTTATTCATGCCCTTTTTGCATATAGAGATACTACATATATATATATTTATATGATATGTAGCGGCTCCCAAATATTAACTTTTCCTATTTTCATTATAAGTTTTAATTTGTCTAATAACTATTCAATTCAAATATTAAAATTATTCATCTTATAAATATATAATGCTTATAAAATAATTATACATCATTCTAAATATAAATCATAAATAATATGAAATGTAAATATTTATCTATAATATATCAAGCACATATGTCTAACATTATATAATCTAGAATTGATATTTGACCACACACACATAAACAAAAATAACTTCAACATGTAGTATACACCAATTTAACCCTTCTGATAATTTGTATAAATAAATGTAATTAAAAGTTGATTTTACAATAAATAATTTGTTATCTGACTCCGCCTAGAATTCCATGCCACCCACAAAATGGTGAGCCGTATTATATAAATAAAAATAAAAATACATAAATAAAATGCAAGCAATCAAACAAGAATTTCAATTCGATCAAAAGTGAAAAATAAAAATACTCATAATATCAAATTATAAATATTTAAGAAATACATATCAAATATTTATATTTAAAACAAAAATTATAACATATTTCGCAATATTTAAAAACTACGAAAACGTACATCGTTTGGTATTTAATTCAAGGCAAATTTTCAACTTAAAAACAAATCAGATATCAAATATAATTTTAAGAAATAAATATATATATATATTAAATAAATTCAAATACACATTAAATTGGCAATTAAAAATAATATATAACTTACAATTTAAAAATTATAACTTGATAATATATTCAAATATTTTTTCTTATCAAATAAAAAAATCAAATATAAAATTTTAATTCTAAATTTTAATAATATAATAATCAGAATTTTAATATCTCTTAAGGACATATAATTTTTTAAATACAATATATTCTCAAAATGGATTCAATTAAAGCACCCGAATTTTGGCCAAACGATCCAGAATTGTGGTTCATAACATTGGAATCACAATTTTTATTGAACAAGCCAAGTCCAATTACAAATGATGACACCAAATTTTCTTATCTAATTTCACTTTTACCTCCATCAACTGCCATAGAGGTACGTGAATTCATTATATCACCTCCACCAGACAATAAATACGACGCGCTAAAGAAGGCCATAATTAAATGTACCGCTGACAGCGAATTTAAAAAACTACAGCAATTGTTGACTCAAGAAGAACTTGGAGACAGACTGCCTAGCCAATTATTACGCCACTTAAGACAATTGATTGGAGAAAGCAAAGCCGTCAGTGACACAACATTAAAAATGCTCTGGATGCAACGTTTACCTAAAAACATCCAAATAATTCTGACAACGCAAGAGCAAGCATCACTAAACTCTCTAGCAGATTTAGCTGATAGAGTGACGGAGATTACTTCTTCACCATCTTCAAGTACTTCGACTTTAGAAAAGGAACTGGCATCTTTGCGTGCGGAAATTTCAGCATTGAAAATTGACCTTAACAAGAAGGAAGAAAGAATACCTCGTTCAAGATCCAGAAGCTCATCTTCATCTCGAAAATCTTCCCCAAACAGTTATAGAAAGTACAATCCAAATGGCTCTTGGTGCTGGTATCATTTTCGATTCAAGCACCATGCAAGAAAATGCATCTCACCTTGTACTTTCAACAAAAAAGCAAAGAACCAGCAGGAAAACTCCAACAACAATCAGTAAGCCCGGTGGTTACTGATTGTAGCAATAATAAAAGCCACCGTCTATTTATCACTGACTACCGCAACAAAATTAGTTTTCTCCTTGACACAGGTGCAGAGATCAGTGTCCTGCCTCCTCGTCCTGAAGATAGACGGCGTGGTCCAACAAAATTTACTCTCACAGCAGCAAACAATTCACCTATCAAGACTTATGGCGAAAGATTCCTTAATCTTGATCTAGGTCTTCGTAGAGATTTCAAATGGAGATTCATAATAGCAGACACAAACAAAGCCATTCTAGGAGCTGATTTTATGGAACACTTTGGAATAATTCCAGATATCAAAGGAAAGTTTATAATTGATTCTTTAACGAAGCTACGCAAGCGTGCATCAATTACAAATTTCAACTCACTTTCTCCAAAGTGCTCAATAAACAGCTATGAAGACAAATTTTTGAACATTCTCTCTCATTATCCCTCTCTAACTAAGCCTCCATCATATTCCACACCAGTCAAGCATTCAGTCACTCATCATATTACTACAAAAGGGCAACCAACATTCTCCAAACCAAGACGGCTGAATCCAGAAAAATTTAAAATTGCCAAATCAGAATTTGAGCACATGATGGAACTAGGTTTATGCAAGAGAGGAGACGGAGCATGGGCATCACCTTTACATCTAGTCCCTAAGAAAAATTCTATAGACTGGAGACCATGCGGCGACTACAGAAGACTAAATGCTGTGACCCAACCTGATTGTTACCCCATTCCGTACATTCAGGATTTCACCCAAAGCCTTCATGGCTGTACAATTTTCAGCAAAATAGATCTAGTGAAGGCGTACCACCATATTCCAATTAACCAAGAAGACATAACCAAAACGGCAATAACTACGCCATTTGGTCTATTTGAATTCACACGAATGAACTTTGGCTTAAAAAACGCAAGCCAAACATTTCAAAGATTCATGGATGAAGTAACAAAAGGTCTAGATTTTGTCTTCGTTTACATTGATGACGTTTTGATCGCCAGTAAAAATGAAAATGATCACATTCAACATCTGCATACAATCTTCAAAAGACTTTCCGATCATGGATTAACAGTCAATATATCTAAAAGCGTTTTCGGAAAACCTTCACTAGAATTTCTTGGACACATCATTGACAACAAAGGAATAAAACCTCTTCCTGAGAAAATAAGAATCGTTAAAGATTTTCCTCAACCTAATTCGACCCGTCAACTCCAAAGATTTATTGGTCTTGTAAATTATTATCACAGGTTCATAAAAAATTCAAGTCATATTTTAGCTCCGCTTTATTCACTTTTAAAAACTAAATCTCCCAATGCATCATTAAATTGGACTTCAGACACATTAGAAGCTTTTCAAAACATCAAAAATGCTCTTGCAGAAAACACACTTTTAAACTACCCTCAACCCAATTCTACATTAAGTGTACTGGTTGATGCCTCCAACGTTGCTGTTGGTGGTGTCCTCCAACAACTGAATGACACTGCATGGGAACCAATTTCATTTTTTTCAAAAAAGCTATCCCCAGCAGAAACGAAATACTCAGCATTCGACGGGGAACTCCTAGCTGCATTCCTCTCTGTTAAGCATTTCTCATACTTTCTTGATGGAAAAACATTCATGCTTTTTACAGACCACAAGCCTCTAACGTATGCTTTCACATCAAAATCTGAACGTTCACCTCGTCAAGAACGTCATCTCAACTATCTTTCACAATTCTCCATGGACATACGCTATGTTAAGGGAAGTGAAAACATTGTGGCTGATACCCTTTCAAGAATTGAAATCGAAACTTTCAATCACACGAAGGTTAATCTAGATCTTAATGCATTCCCTGAAATTCAAGAAAAGGACAAAGAACTAAAAACTCTCATTAATAATTCAAATTCTTCACAAACAATCAAATTAATAAAACAACAAGTTCCTTTTTGCAATAAATTAATTTACTGCGATATTTCTACTGGAAATCCCAGACCTTTCGTGCCTGAAAATTTCCGACGACAAATTTTTAATTCTCTCCATAATTTGTCTCATCCAGGAATTCGTGCAACAAGAAAACTAATAACTCAAAAATACTTTTGGCCCAAAATGAATCAAACAATAAATCATTGGTCAAAGTCCTGTTTAGATTGTCAGAAAAGCAAAATTCACAGGCATACAATTACAAAACACGGAATTTTTCCTCTCCCATCAACTCGCTTTGAACACGTTCATCTTGATTTAATAGGCCCCTTACCCCATTCTGAAAATTGTACCCACATTTTGACTGCTATAGACAGATATTCAAAATGGCCTGAAGCCTTTCCGATTTCGGACAAAACTGCAATAAGCGTAGCAAAAGTTTTTTTTCGCGGTTGGATTTCTAGATACGGAGTTCCAGCAACAATAACTACTGACCAAGGTCGTGAATTTGAATCACATCTTTTCAAGGATCTCACTTCACTCATTGGCACCAACAGAATACGAACAACGGCATACAACCCTGCAGCAAACGGTCTTGTCGAACGCTTGCATCGTCAAATTAAAGCTGCAATCATGGCAAGCGGAAATACTATTAATTGGATAGATGCTTTGCCTCTAGTACTGCTAGGCATCAGAACATCCTACAAAGAAGACCTGAAATGCACAGCTGCAGAAATGGTTTTCGGGACAACTTTAAATCTTCCAGCTGATTTACTAACCAATTCAGAATTTAAAAACCCCGATCCATCAAATTTTGCCACTCAATTAAAGAATTATATGAGTAGAATTCGACCTCAACCAACAAGACAAACAAAGCAAAATAATATTTTTTCTCATAAAGACTTAGACACCTGCTCACACGTCTTTGTAAGAAAAGATTTTGTAAAAAGAGCATTATCTCCACCATACGAAGGTCCATTTCCAGTCGTATCAAGATCTTCGAAGACATTTACAGTTAAAATCAATGACCAAAACAAAGTCATTTCTGTCAACAGACTAAAACCTGCATTCATAGAAAACACCCCTCAAAGTTTCCACGATTCTTCAATTCTGCCACCTATGCCCGACGGTGCTGAGGAAACTACACCGAAGACAAGTAGCTACACCACTCGCTATGGACGCCACGTACGTTTTCGACTTTAAGTCTTCACTGGCGGGGGAGTGATGTAGCGGCTCCCAAATATTAACTTTTCCTATTTTCATTATAAGTTTTAATTTGTCTAATAACTATTCAATTCAAATATTAAAATTATTCATCTTATAAATATATAATGCTTATAAAATAATTATACATCATTCTAAATATAAATCATAAATAATATGAAATGTAAATATTTATCTATAATATATCAAGCACATATGTCTAACATTATATAATCTAGAATTGATATTTGACCACACACACATAAACAAAAATAACTTCAACATGTAGTATACACCAATTTAACCCTTCTGATAATTTGTATAAATAAATGTAATTAAAAGTTGATTTTACAATAAATAATTTGTTATCTGACTCCGCCTAGAATTCCATGCCACCCACAGATATATAAAAATATTATTTTATTTAATATTATATTCATAGATTCAAATATTCTGTTTTTATCTACCACCAGATGTCGGGAATTTCCCTATATAAAACTGATTGTTGTTGTTTCTCCATGGCCGGCTCAAACCTTTTGTAATTATTGTATAGCGAAAAACTAGTTTTACGAAGGAGCTTCTTTATTATGCTTGTGCTAGCTTTCGAACCTTTCGGTTCTTCAACAGGCGTGGCCAGTATGACTATACTAACAGGGTATAAGCGCGCTTGAGCCATTATATACAACATATATATTTACATGCGAAGTGATATTTCAAATATAATTAAAATAGAAATAAGAATTATGACTATGAAATATAAAATAAACTATGCAAATGAACTTAAAGATTTTTAGATAAAATTTTGGAAAATATACGCTAAAAGTTAAGTAAAATTATGGTATTCACTTTATGTAAGTAGTGTGACACTTTAAAACCTGTATAGTTTAAAACCAATAAAATTTTAAAACACCTCAACACAGAAAAGCCAAGTGGGGGTCCACTCCAACCCGACCACTCTCCAGAGCATACAACGGGACAACTATTGAGATAATATATGATATATTTCCGGTAGATCTATTTTCCTATTGATGCTGTTTGTTTGTGATGATATAATGGACTCCATTACCAATCTGTGCTGCTTATTGTTTATGTGTTGATATAGTACTTTAGGATGATCTAAGTTAAAGCTATGGCCAGTGTTTGAAATATGTTGGTATATAAGTGACTTCGGGTCTCTATTGTTTATGTTTCTTTTGTGTTCGGTGATCCTGATATACGCGGTTCTGCCAGTCTCCCCCACATAGGAGGCCGGGCAATCCTGGCAAGAAACCGCGTATACTGCTCCGGTGGAGTGGATGGGATTACTGGGTATGTCTGCTTTGGTGATAGGGTTCCTGAGAAGGGCAGCAAGATTGGGGGGGCTGCTAAAGTAGACTTGGATGCCATATGGGCGTAGGATTCTGGAAATGGTAACAGAGAATGAGGAATATGGAAGATAGCAAACAGCTCTATAAGTCGTGGAGGTCCTCGGAGCAGTGGGATCAAACGTGTGTTTATCTATGAATTTTTTCGGGTATCCTGCAGTGGTTAGAAGGGTGGTAATTCTGTTTTTTTTCTATGGCTTTGAATATAGGCAATGAGCAATGCGTATGTATTCTTTTGGTTAAGGTCCTGACTGTATTTATTTTATAGGCTACAGGGCTATTGGAGGAGAAATGGGTGTATAGGGGCGGGATATTCTTTTTGTGATAACCTGCTGTGTGTAATCTGTGTGGAGTGCGAATAATGAGAATGTCCAGGAAAGGTAATACTAGGCTTGTTTCTGATTCATATGTAAATTTGATATCTGCGTGAAAGGAATGTAGAGTGTCAAGAATGGGTTGGAGTTTATTCGGTTTGAGTATACAGAAGATGTCGTCCACATACCTCCTCCAATAATGGATGTCGGAAGAATGCGTCTGATTGATCCACCGGTCCAAGGACCCCATCACGACTTCAGCAACTATGGATGAAAGAGGGCTGCCCATTGGGGTGCCTCTGATCTGCTTATAATGCTGGTGGTTAAATGTAAAGGTACTAATGGAAAGACATAAGGACGTTAGCTGGGTTATCAGGGTTATAGTTTGATCTTGAATACCTGCTGACTTGAGAAACGACTGTAATTTGTTTAAAATGAGGGTGTGTGGAAGGGAGAGGTATAGCGCTGTAACATCAAATGAAACCATAGTGTGATGTGCGGGTGGCTGCGTTTGTGTGATCTCTTGAATAAAACTGGGTGGGTGCGTGATGTTGTATTGGTTAGGATTGTTCTTCATGATGGGGGACAACAGCTGGGCCGGATATTTAGCTAAAGTGTGTGCCGGGGAGAGGTGGTATGCTATGATGGGTCGGAGTGGTACCCCAGACTTGTGTATTTTAGGAGCACCATATATGTATGCATCCCGTGTGAGGGAACCGGTGAACTGAGTGAATTGTTCCTTGGTGATCAGCTTCGCCTTCATCAAGTCCCTAAGTGATGACTTGTAGCACCTGACCATGGCGTCTTTCGCAGATATTGGGATGTTCGTAAAAGTAGATGTGTCAGCGAGTATTACCTACGCCAGCTCAGAAAGAAATCGGCACAACTTTTGTAATTATGTAAATAATCTTTTGTTTTTCCTTGTTCTAATCGCCTTAAGACAGGCAATACTTTTATCAATTTATGTTTTTTTATATATTCCTTCAATTCAATTAAAGCCATTTCTAATCTTTATTATTTTTATTATTATACTTTAAAGATTTTAACCACGACTGCATTAACATAACATAATCCTCGAGATAATCAAAAATCAACAGAAAATCTCATTTTTAATATAACATATATATATGTAGTATCTCTATATGCAAAAAGGTTATGAATAAATTTATAGAAAATTGACCAAAAACTCAAATATCGTATCACCATCAACAGGCTAAATCAATGATTAGTTGATTTCTGTTCCACCAGATGGCGCTCTGCCTTCTGTAAAGCATATGTGCTCCTGGTCAGGATATGCCTTTTTTAATATATATATATGTAGTATCTCTATATGCAAAAAGGTTATGAATAAATTTATAGAAATTGACCAAACTCAAATATCGTATCACCAAAATTATATTTATTCTTCTCTCTTTCTTAATTAATTATCAAAATGGGAAAGTTATTTGCATAGTTTAACTTTTCTTTCACCACAAAGTCTCCATAATTAGCTTCGTTCCCTAAACCCTCTGTCCAGATTTAAATGTTTGAAATGAGATTTTAAATTGTTTAAAAACTTTGGTAAATCTTTGTTTCTCTTTTCCCGCCTTTTTTTTTTTCGCCTGCCTTTTCTCTCTATCTCTTTCTCTTTTTGAATGTTTATAAACTCTTTTTGCATATAGTGATAGTATGATGCATTAGCGCGCCATCTGTTATCAAAATTCGAAACTATTATAGATGCGTATGATTCTTTTTTAAAAATAAACAATTTCTACTGTCCTTACTGCAATGGAAAAATATTGATATGTTTTATAAAAGGAATTCACTATGGTAAACCCAGGTCCCTGTTGATTTTTCTAAGATCGTTAAAACTCCCCGTTTTTATACATAACTATATGAAATAACAATAGAAAAAATACAAAAAATGGCACATTTGATCCTGGTTAGGATATGCGTTTTATATTTTTAACCTAACTATATATATAATATATTTATTTATTTAACAGTTGGGAGAGACACGCCATATCCACAATTAGGATAATTGCGTGTATATCTGAAATTATATACAATTAACACAATTGAACGTTTTGCATATAGTAATTAGAAATAGTAGCTTGAAATATTTACAGTTAACACTTTCACCTTAAAACATACAGCCTGCAGAATCTATTAAACTTGATGTATTGGTCTTTATTGCGCAAGCAACTTGTTTTGTATTAGTCAGGTAAAGTTGGTTTTCTTCCCTTAGATAAGAAGTTAATGGACAGTTTATCAGAAGGTGTTCAGGGGTTTGTTTTTCTTTTCCACAAGTGCATGCAGGTGAACCAACTTTGCCAATTTTAAACAAATATGTGTTGAAGTCACCATGTCCAGTAAAATTTTGAACGTTATAGAAGTTGGATTGAACATAGTTAGGAATTCTTGAATATATATATATGATATATGGGAAAATAGAAGAAAAAGAGTCAAAGTGTTGATATTAAAAACAAAAAAAAGCATATCCTGACCAACCACATGAGAATTTTAAATGGCACTCTGCAAGCTGGTGTTATGGCTTTTTCACCGAACTGAGTCCACTAGTTTGCGGAGACGGATGGCGTCTTTAACGTTAATTTTGCGGGAGAGGCGACCTTTATATATATATATACTAGAAGAATGACCCGGCTTCGCCCGAGAAATCCCCCGAGTGAAGTATCCTTCATACTGAAAGTACATCAATAATAAATAGTAGAAGTGCCATAGAATAGCAATACAGAAGTAACACATAAACTATTTTAAATCCTTTTATTTTATATGTATATATGGCGCGTTATTGTTTTGTGTTAATTTATTCCTAATGGCCTTGTCTTTATAGTTTGCTGAAGAGCATTGCTCGAAGCAATTATTTGAATATAATTCTACTGTCCTATAAGCTTATGTCCATAGTTTACTTGAAAACCATTTCTAAGATTCCATCCTTCAGTGTAGCATATAAAAGCAGAATGATCCAATACAATATTAGAGCTCTGAGAAGCGGTCTGGTGGATTAAATTGGCGAAACCGCTGGGAGGGTTCACCACTGATGAGCCAAGCCCTCCCAACATATTTTTTCATCGCAGTAAGGACAGTAGAAGTTCGTTTTATGTATAAAAGAAACATTCGCGCTTTTAAATCCTTTTATTTTATACATAAACTAAAGGGAAAAAAGTGTGTAATGGCAAAAATTGTATTATATTAGTGTTTAGGTATTTGATTTAATTATTTTTTGCAATCCATTTAGTTGTTTCAAAATTAATATAGTTTAAATAGACGGCAGCTTTTCCACCAAACCCCCATTAACCTTTGAAATTGCCTGAGTTGAGTGACTGACTGTAAAGAATTCTGACTGCGATGCCCATCTTCTCAGTAAGAATTTAAAAAATAGGTTGATGAAAAAAATTAATCCAAAATACTGGCATGTAAATATTTTTCTGTAAAAAAAAAATAAAAGAGCATATGGAAATATTAGGCAAACATATGTGTTCGCTAATGATTGCGACTGCATTTTAAACGATTTTTAAAAAGATATTTAAACAAATAAAGGCCAGAACAAAAATTAATAAAAATATGAACTCCATTATTTACATACATTCACAAAAGCAAACGATGACAGAATTGATTGTTGATGACTCTGATACTTGTATATTTTATAATTTCTCAAGAGAGAGAAGCCACTGGGACCAAAAATCTTTTTGGTCGTAGTGGTACAGCCTACTCCATGCTGACGAGCGCCAACAGCGCGAAACGCGTTCGTGGATGGCTTTTTCTTGATTTATCAAGAAATTGGGTTGGCCAAATATCACGGAGCAAGTTAAATAAACGTTTATTTTATTTTTGCTCCACTAGATGGCGCTTTGCCATCTAAAAAGCACATGTGCTTTTGGTCAGGAAATGCTTTCTTTATTTTTAATATCAACACCTGACCCACATTTTTTTTCTATTGTTTTTTCATATATATATATTTATATTGCTCTGAATATAGAGCAATCCATATTTAAATTTTTAGATATTAAAAAAACATATATTGAATTGATATTGTAATGGGAAAATTTAGCAGTTTGAGAATAGTTTGAATTTTTATATAGACGTATTTTTAGGTTTGTTTATTCTTGAACTGTTCCGTCGTAGGTGTTATACGACCTGAGAGTTAATTCTCTAGGTATTTACATACTGCATCAAATTTACACAACTCTGCAACACATAAGGTTTATTTACTATATTGTTACGTCGTACCCAGACGTTGTTCGTGTTCTTTGTCTAATCAGGATGGCACAAAGATACATGTGAGTTCGTATGGATGCATCAAAAGTTATCGCTTTATTATACGTCGCATTGAACAGAAGGAGTACAATCAGTAGTACTTGTCTTCAACTTCCCCGTCAGAAGGATCCTTGGCGCCGTGGATGTCCTCTTGTGAAGCTTCCCGCTCCACACTGTACACGTCCAGCCTGGACTACACCGTCTTGTAGGCCGCTTCGATGTCAGTCTCTCCTGGCACCGTCTTACAGGATCATCCCCATACCCCGGAGGTAACTCCCCACGTCTTCTCCTCGCCGCAGATTTTGATTTCACCAACCTCAACCTCACACAAGAATGCTGTTTTGTCCACGAATGCTGAGTTTTGAGAACTATTCTACACATATGTTTAAAGACAACTGGTTAAGTAACTTTGTTGTACAGAGAAGTGAGCTCTTTTATATAGACCAAGGAATACTCATGGACAAAACTTAAGGAAGTTGTACCTTTTAGCATGTATATCGGGATTCTGACAATAACTCTGAAAGATATTACAGTAACCTTTATTGAAGACATACGAGATAACCAATATACACTCATGGATACAATTTAAGGAAGTTTTACCTTTCAGCATGTATATCGGGATTCTGACAATAACTCTGAAAGATATTACAGTAACCTTTATTGAAGACA
This sequence comes from Cordylochernes scorpioides, assembly GCA_030710605.1. Classification (NCBI taxonomy): domain Eukaryota; kingdom Metazoa; phylum Arthropoda; class Arachnida; order Pseudoscorpiones; family Chernetidae; genus Cordylochernes; species Cordylochernes scorpioides. The sequence goes on along the minus strand of CP092885.1, from coordinate 54,889,378 downwards.
TACGAGATAACCAATATACGCTCATGGATACAATTTAAGGAAGTTGTACCTTTCAGCATGTATATCGGGATTCTGACAATAACTCTGAAAGATATTACATTGACCTTTATTGAAGACACACGAGATAACCAATATACACTCATGGATACAATTTAAGGAAGTTGTACCTTTCAGCATGTATATCGGGATTCTGACAATAACTCTGAAAGATATTACAGTGACCTTTATTGAAGACATACGAGATAACCAATATACACTCATGGATACAATTTAAGGAAGTTGTACCTTTCAGCATGTATATCGGGATTCTGACAATAACTCTGAAAGACATTACAGTAACCTTTATTGAAGACATACGAGATAACCAATATACACTCATGGATACAATTTAAGGAAGTTGTACCTTTCAGCATGTATATCGGGATTCTGACAATAACTCTGAAAGATATTACATTGACCTTTATTGAAGACACACGAGATAACCAATATACACTCATGGATACAATTTAAGGAAGTTGTACCTTTCAGCATGTATATCGGGATTCTGACAATAACTCTGAAAGATATTACAGTGACCTTTATTGAAGACATACGAGATAACCAATATACACTCATGGATACAATTTAAGGAAGTTGTACCTTTCAGCATGTATATCGGGATTCTGACAATAACTCTGAAAGATATTACAGTGACCTTTATTGAAGACACACGAGATAACCAAGTGTGCATACACTCATGGACAAAACTTAAGGAAGTTGTACCTTTCAGCATGTATATCGGGATTCTGACAATAACTCTGAAAGATATTACAGTGACCTTTATTGAAGCAAGATAACCAAGTGGTAACAAAATTGTCTCGTGTCTCCTTAAAAAATAGACGATCATCGACATCAAAATATGAAAGTTCCTTAAGTTTTGTCAATGAGTGTATACCACAAGAATGATTTTATTTACATATTGGGGGTAAATAAATAAAATAAATAGAAAGCTGAGGAATGTGGTGGAAGACAGGAAGAAAAAACTCGGCCAACATTTATCTCCGTTTTTATAAATATCTCAAGTGGAGATACTTCGCACTTACCAGAACTGTCGTAGTGCCTGCACTCCACTGTGAGGACCATACACTCCGAGGTAGGTAATCTTCCTTCGATTTCTCTCTCTATATATATAGCATTCTATTCCACAATTTCAGAACATTGCCCAGCGATGCGTATCTCTTTTATTAAAAAACAACAAAAACAAGCAAGACTTAGAGCAAAAAAAGCTCTTAGATTCTGGCCTCATAACGATGAAAAGAGAATAATTTTGTTTATCTTTATTGGAACAAGGGAGCCGTTGCCACGTTAGTCACCTTGGACCAGAATTTGGTCAAATATTCCAAAGGTCCAGGGTTGTGTGGTCGGACTTCTTCCTTCCAGAGAGAACCATAGGAACAGATTATATGTACAATTTTTGTATGAACATTTTTTATAAAAAAGATGTATATAAAATCTACCTTTTATTTATCCCTTTTTAGCATTATAATGCCAATGGAAACTTTTTTGTTGTTTTTGCTTGAAAGCTTTCTCGACTTTGATTTTTTAAAATTATATACATTGCTGGACAATATGTAAATATTGTCTTTTTTTCCTAAGTAATGTTATTGATATTTTAATACAATATATGATGACTTACCTTTATACACAATAATGGACAGAACATGGACAAACACGAAATAACCAAATGAACAAAATTGACTGTCTCCTTCAAAATAAAAAACAGACGACCGGCGACATCGAAGATTTTCCACTTCCTTAACTTTTGTCCATAAATGTATATAGTAGTATGTGAGCGCAATATGGATAGAAATATATCCATATTTCATTCATATTAACACATAAGCTTATCTCTATTGTATTCCAAAAGTTAAAATTACTTTTCCATTTTTATACACTCCTAACTCTATTTAAAGTAAATATCTTTAATTAATGGCTTATATGCTGAGATATTCTTTGTATAAGATTAATATATTCATTCTGGTGCAATGAACTCTCTCATAAAAGACTCAACCTCCAATAAGAGATCATCTATAGGGAATAACAGAAGATTATCATGGGGCCTGGTATTACATGTGTAGACATGTGGTTTACTTACAGTACAAGCTGTCACAACCCTCTACTCACCATGATTATCATGGTCTGGTACTACATGTGTAGACATGTGGTGTACTTACAGTACAAGCAGTCATAACCCTCTACTCACCATGATTATCATGGTCTGGTACTACATATGTAGACATGTGGTGTACTTACAGTACAAGCTGTCACAACCCTCTACCCACCATGATTATCATGGCCTGGTACTACATATGTAGACATGTGGTGTACTTACAGTACAAGCTGTCACAACCCTCTACTCACCATGATTATCATGGTCTGGTACTACATGTGTAGACATGTGGTGTACTTACAGTACAAGCAGTCATAACCCTCTACTCACCATGATTATCATGGTCTGGTACTACATGTGTAGACATATGGTGTACTTACAGTACAAGCTGTCATAACCCTCTACACACCATGATTATCATGGCCTGGTACTACATGTGTAGACATGTGGTGTACTTACAGTACAAGCTGTCATAACCCTCTACACACCATGATTATCATGGCCTGGTACTACATGTGTAGACATGTGGTGTACTTACAGTACAAGCTGTCACAACCCTCTACTCACCATGATTATCATGGTCTGGTACTACATATGTAGACATGTGGTGTACTTACAGTACAAGCTGTCACAACCCTCTACTCACCATGATTATCATGGTCTGGTACTACATGTGTAGACATGTGGTGTACTTACAGTACAAGCAGTCATAACCCTCTACTCACCATGATTATCATGGTCTGGTACTACATGTGTAGACATATGGTGTACTTACAGTACAAGCTGTCATAACCCTCTACACACCATGATTATCATGGCCTGGTACTACATGTGTAGACATATGGTGTACTTACAGTACAAGCTGTTATAACCCTCTACACACCATGATTATCATGGCCTGGTACTACATATGTAGACATGTGGTGTACTTACAGTACAAGCAGTCATAACCCTCTACACACCATGATTATCATGGCCTGGTACTACATGTGTAGACATGTGGTGTACTTACAGTACAAGCAGTCATAACCCTCTACACACCATGATTATCATGGCCTGGTACTACATATGTAGACATGTGGTGTACTTAGAGCACAAGCAGTCATAACCCTCTACACACCATGATTATCATGGCCTGGTACTACATGTGTAGACATGTGGTGTACTTACAGTACAAGCAGTCATAACCCTCTACACACCATGATTATCATGGCCTGGTACTACATATGTAGACATGTGGTGTACTTAGAGCACAAGCAGTCATAACCCTCTACACACCATGATTATCATGGCCTGGTACTACATGTGTAGACATGTGGTGTACTTACAGTACAAGCAGTCATAACCCTCTACACACCATGATTATCATGGCCTGGTACTACATATGTAGACATGTGGTGTACTTAGAGCACAAGCAGTCACAACCCTTAACCCACTATGATTATCATGGCCTGGTACTACATGGGTAGACATGTAGTATACTTACAGTACAAACAGTCACAACTTTATACCCATCATGAATATCATAATCTACGGTAGTCGATAAAAATAGACACACAAACGACTACATAAAACCTCCCTTCTACTTCCAATTCAGAAATAATTCAAGAAAAAAAAAACTCAATAAAAAAAAGATATAATCTTTAAAACATTGCGTTCAAATTAACCTTTTTTTTATATATTTCTTTCACAAAACTAGATTCTGTGCCGAGAATCAATCCTATATTTTATTTCTCTCTTTTATAAAAACTCTCTTTACAAAAAAATACAGGAAATTATTAATCCATAATGGTAATATAGATAAAAATATTTCTTTTAAAGGACCTCTAGAGAACAAGGCAAAAATGAGCAGGCAATTGTAGAAATAAATTGAGAAGATCTCTAAAAACGGTCCTCCACTAAAGAATTGATTGTATTCTGTCTTGGAGATGGTCCAGTTTCCTCCTTTTTTTTTACTTTCGGTTTCCCAACATCCTTTCTCATTTGTAAGGACTCGCCCAGTTACAGAATTAATTAGCTTGGATTATTCTCTCTCTGTGTGACTGAATTTATTCACAGATTAATTCTATTTTCTTCACAGAATATATAGTCATTGAATTTATTCGAAATTATTAACCTAATTTTTTATTTATTTATTTGAGTCGTGATTAAAATGTGATTATTATTGATATGTATTTCATCATTTTTTCCAAAATTTTATCAATGATCAATTTATTTTATAATTTTTGTTTTTAATTTTGAAATTTCTGAATGGTCAAATTCATTTATAAATTAATATTTCAGTGATTATAATCTATATATCGGTGTGATAAAAATTTTTAATTTAAGGCATTAGAGTGCCATCTAGATTTAAGAAAAGAAATTATTAAAAACGCGAAAGTTTCTCTTTTATTCAAATTCAAACGAATTTTCTACTGTCCATTAACGTATGTAAATTGTATGCTTAAATAGCTTAACCAGAAATACCTCCAAGTGTCTTAATATTATGGAGAAGAAAGCTCAACTTGATCAACTTTCACTCTCCACGATAATAATTATTACAGATAACTTCATTAAATCAACTTCCATCATTGCTCAACATACTGTAAATAACTACCTTGCAATTTCTTCTATCTGCTTATGTTGTTGCTTATTTGTTTAATGTATATGTTTATTCAATGCTCTTTTTCTTAATTGTTTATTTTCTTTTTGATAATTCTGTTACCTACTCTACTACAATTATTGTAAATAGTTTCACGTGCAATTTATCCAGATCGGATATAGCGTGTCTTATTTGCAACTGGTAAATAAATAAAAGAAATGATTTCATAACTTATTTCGTCTGAAAAGAAGTGAAATGTGGAGTTCCAAAAATTGGATTATTCATCATGATAATGCACCACCACACACCGCTACATCTGTACTGACTTATTTGGCTAAACACGGCATCCAAATACTTCAACAACCTCCCTATTCCTCAGATCTAGCTCCAAATGATTTTTTTCTCTTTCCAAAACTCAAAATGGCTCTAAAAGGAAGGAGATTTGACACTAGAGAGTCCATCATAGCGGATTCGAAAAAGGTCTTGAAGAACATCCCGAAAGATGCCTTTTCTAAATGTTTTAAATCATGGGAGAATAGATGGAAATTATGTATAGATGCGGGAGGGGACTATTTTAAAAAATACTAATAAAAATATTTTTGAATCATTCCATTTTTTTTTTCTGACCAGTCTCATTATTTATTGGACACACCTTGTATTTCTACTATCTCTTCAAAGATTATATCCATAGCTCATTTAAAATACAATTTCCAAGAATTTACATTCAGTATTGATATAGAAGGAAAACAGCCAAATGCAATATTAAAGCGATATAGTAAAATAAACTGGCGAAACCGCTGGGAGGGTTTACTACAGATGAGAAAGGCCCTCCAATTAGTTTATCATTGCAAGAAAGGCAGTAGAAATTGTTTTATATTGAAAAAAAAAACATACGCTTAAAAATAAATAGAATTTATTATAATATTTGTTTGGAAAACATTCACTTGAACAGAACCCGGGCGAAGCCAGGTCATTCGATTGGCAAGAAATGTTTTTTTATGAAAACACTTTATATATTTATTTATTTATTTCAACACACAAACGCGATATCCCGGCTAGGGAAAATTGCGTCGATTTACATTTTTCTAAACAGAAACAGTTATAAACATATTATACAAAAAAAAGTAATCGAAATAAAAAGAGAAAAAATAATAAATATTAGGAACCTGAACCTTTCAGGTTTGAAAGAAAATCATAAATATATTTACAAAAATAGTTAAACTTATGATAATTCTCTCTGCTATTTACAAATTGATATAGATCTACAACATTATTTACTGTCTGTTGTCTAGCGGTGAAGAAGAGTGGGCATTCCAGCAGTAGGTGTCTCGAGTCCTGGAATTCGTTGCCATAATATATATTGTAATATTCTCTTATAATTCAAAATAATAAATATAAATGTTTGGGTTTCCTCCTTTTCGACGGTCAAAGCATGGCTTATGTTGTTTTCTTCCTCAGAAATATAAAGCAACAATGTGTTTTTTAAAGTTTTATAGATATGAAATAAAAGAGCGAATTTTTATTTCCATTTTAATTTAATCTTTCTAACTTTGATAAATGGCAAAGTTTATTTTAGAATTTCTAAATTTCTCCCTTGAATTGGACTCGGTTCGTTGGTGTCTTGTTATGTGGAATGAAATATGGTTTAAGTTTCTGAAAAGATTTATCATTGTGATTTATGATAAACGTCCATTTTCTCCAGAAATTTCTAAAGTTTCAAGCTAACTTTGCATGCGCTTGCGTGGATATATATGTGACCTGTTTTGTAAATTAGGTTTAGAATTGTGTTTTATATCTCTACAGAACTTACATTACTGGAAATAGAGAATATGTTAAACCTAGAAAGAGGATAAAAATAGCATAGGATACGGTTTGAGGTAGTTTCTTTTTATACTTATGTCAAGTAAACATATTACAGACCATGATAGTCATGGTGGGTAGTTAGCGATTGCCTTTTACTGTAAGAAACCACGAAATCTACAGTCAAACCTCCAATAAGAAACCACGATATCTACATACAGTCAAACCTCCAATAAGAAACCACGATATCTACATACAGTCAAACCTTCAATAATAAACCACGATATCTACATACAGTCAAACCTCCAATAAGAAACCACGAAATCTACATACAGTCAAACCTCCAATAAGAGACCATGATATCTACATACAGTCAAACCTCCAATAAGAAACCAAGAAACCTACATACAGTCAAACCTCCAATAAGAGACCATGAAATCTACATACAGTCAAACCTCCAAAAGGAAACCATGAAATATACATACAGTCAAACCTACAATAAGAAACCTCAAAATCTACATACAGTCAAGCCTCCAATAAGAGACCATGAAATCTACATACAGTCAAACCTCCAATAAGAAACCACGATATCTACATACAGTCAAACCTCCAATAAGAGACCATGATATCTACATACAGTCAAACCTCCAATAAGAAACAGCGATATGAACATGGATATTCTTGGTCCTTCCTGGAAATGGACTTTTATTGAAGTTAGCTAAGAAGTTCTTTTTTTTTTATCCCTAGTACACGTAGTACAGGCCATGATAATCATGGTGGGTAGAAGTAGGCGACTGCTTTTACTGTAAGTGCACCACATGTCTACATATGTTAAAAACAGTTCGACTTTGCACTTACAAATGTGACAGAGCCCCGTTTGGTTACTTGCATTCACTGGTGGGGTTTAGCTAGCTAAGAAGTACGTTGTAGATGTACAACACCAGATCATCTCTCTCATGTAGATCACATCATCCTGGACCTTGTCTTCAGCGCTGGCCTCTCTTCTATGTGACATCCAACCTGCCTCGTCCTTTTGTGTTACCCATTGACTCCTGAAACCACTTTAGGCCCCATGACTGCATAAACCTGCCTCTATCACAACAAATATACATTTTGGTTAATATTAGGCCAACATTCACTTTGTAAAAACCCGGGCGAAGCCATCGGGTCACATTTATATAGTAAGAAATTAAACAAAAAATATACAAGACGCGTAGACAAGACGTTGTGTCTAAGTGACACAAAGATAAAGCATGTACCATGTTATATACTTTCAAACGCAGTATATAAATAGAATTAGCTCCTTTTTTTGAAGGCATGAGAAAGGAATTCCGTTTTTCATCCAGTTTTATGATGGGTATTACATACTGTGCTGATTTTGATGTTGAAATAACGAAATATGATCATATTGAAGCACTTATGCTATAGAATATACATGGAATTTTTTAAAATAAATCTACAAAAAGATACACGTATTGTGATTGTACATAATATAATTTTCAAAAGAAATTTATATAGAGATAAACCTTACTAATCTTTATAAAAACAACTTATACATTTAAAAAAAAGACGCACAATCACACGTAATAATCAATGTGAAAAAATAGTACAAATGTGATATTGTACTGGGATACTCAAGAATAGTTGATATTTATTCCGATAGATGGCGCCAGCCATCAGCAACCTTCAGTTTCACGATAAGGAAATGCCACGCACAATCACACATAATAATTAATGTGAAAAAAATAGTACAAATGTGATATTGTACTGGGATACTCGAGAATAGTTGATATTTATTCCGATAGATGGCGCTAGCCATCAGCAACTTTCAGTTGTTCGATAAGGAGATGCCTTTTTTCATAATAATAATTAATGTTAATTTAATTAATTGAACGACGAAAAAGTTAAATGTTAATCTAACCAAATAATTGCCATCAAAAAAAAAAGTTCAGGAAAAATATTTAAATGAAAATTTTTCTTTATAACAACTTTTTTTTAATATCAAGTCCTTATATTAAAATAATCAGAAGAAACTGGCTTTAAACAGGATTTACAGAGTTCCAAAATATTAATGAAGAAATAAAACCAGTATTAAATAGCAAAAGATAATTTGAAAAAGCAGACGAGATAAGCTTTGATACCAAAAAGGACTTTGTTAGAATGACGCGGAGTCGTTTGGGATTAAAATTTGTGCTGTGTCATTTTTTAAAAAGAACTTTAATGAGTGTTTTTTAGCCCCAAATCAACATACGCGTTAAATTTTTCTTCTTTAATTCTTGTCAAATTTTCTTTTGTGCATTTTAAAAATTATTAGATAAAAATCTCTTATCAATTGTTTTTTATATATTGTACATGGTAATTTTAGTTAAAAAAAAACAAATCGTATTTTAAAGATTAATTCTATTAATGAATATTTAAATTATATATAATCTCTGCAGTTATTCAAATCAAAGAACAATAATTGATTAAAGAAATTATCATTATAATTTGAAATACCACCTTTGGTAATATTTTGTACTTATTTTAGGAAGTTATGTTTCTTATGGCATACATTCATGGACAAAAAGAAGTGGAAAGTCTTTGATGTAGCCAGTCGTCTTTTAATATTTTTTTAAGAATATGAAGAAGAAGGACACACGTAATTTGTTCATACTTGGTTATCTCGTGTGTCTTCAATAAAGGTCACTGTAATATCTTTCAGAGTTATTGTCTGAATCCTGATATACGAGGTGTGTTCAAAAGGTATCGCGACTTTTGTGTTTTTTCAAAAATTATTTATTTATTCATGAATACCTGTTTTGTCCCCTTCAAAGTAATCCCCATGAGTTATTATACACTTGTGCCAACGGTTTTTCCAATCTTCGAAGCACTTCAAAAAATCATTTTTTAAAATCTTTTTCAGCTCCTCCTTCGATGCCGTCTTTATCTCGTCAAGCGTAGCGTAACGTCGTCCTTTCATTGGCCTCTTCAGTTTAGGGAACAAGAAAAAGTCACAGGGGGCCAGATCTGGGGAATACGGTGGCTGCGGCATCATTAGTGTGTTGTTTTTGGCCAAAAAGTCGCGCACAAGCAACGCTGTGTGAGCAGGGGCGTTATCGTGGTGCAAAAGCCAATTTTTGTTCTTCTACAAATTCGGGCGTTTCTGGCGGATTGCGCATAACTTGCAGGTAATATTCCTAATTGACCGTTCTACCCTGTGGCAAGAACTCATGATGCACCACGCCCCTGCAATCGAAGAAAACTGTCAGCAAAACTTTCACATTCGACCAACTTGGCGCGCTTTTTTCGGTCTTGGTTCGTGCGGCAGCTTCCATTGAGATGATTGAGCTTTGGTTTCCACGTCATAACCATAAACCCACGCTTCGTCACCAGTTATGATCCTCTGGAGCAAATTTGGGTCGTCGCGGACAGAGTCCAACATCTCATTAGCAATGTTCATGCGATGCTGTTTTTGGTCGCAATTGAGCAATTTTGGTACGAATTTCGCGGCGACCCGTCTCATGCCCAAATCATTGATAAAAATCGAATGGCACGAGCCAATCGATGTGTTTAGGTCCTCAGCAACTTCTCTAACGGTGATTCGACGATTGGCCAATATCATTTTCTCCACTTCATTAATTTTTTCGTCTGTTGTTGAAGTGCTCGGGCGTCCGGCACGCTCTTCGTCGTTCACATCTTCTCGGCCTTCTGAGAACATTTTGTACCACCGATAAACGTTGCTTCGGTCCAAGGTAGCTTCTCCGTATGCCACAGTCAACATTCGGAATGCATCCGCGCACTTAATTTCGTTTTTCACACAAAATTTGATACAGGTTCTTTGATCCATTTTTTTTAATAGGCAAAAATCGAAGACGATCCAAAACACCTGCAAGCAAAGCAGCTGTCAACAATTAAGTGAACATTCAAAATAGCCGAGCTTGTCGGCATAAGTGAGAGACATGAGTACCAACATAAAGCCACAAAAATATCGAAATTCGAATATACCTAACCCGCGAAAATTCAAAAGTCGCGATACTTTTTGAACACACCCCGTACATGCTGAAAGATACAACTTCCTTAAGTTTTGTCCATCAAGTGTATATTATTAAAAGTCATCTAACTCTTCAGACTTTATTGAAAATATATTTATAAGCTTATGTCCATAGGTTCCTTAAACATCCCTAAGCTACCTTCCATAGTAAATACAGGATATATAAGAAAACCAATTCAATACAATAGTAGAGCGGTCTGGAGATTGATTTGGCGAAACCGCTGAGATATTTCACTATTGATCACCAAGCCCTCTCATCTAACAATAATTTTTATCATTTTAGTAAGTCCTGTTTAGATAATTCTTTATAAAAGACATTAAGAGGCACATATTACTAAAAATAATCGCAAAATATATTAATGATTTAAAATATATTGTTTTGAAAATAGAGCAATCCATATTTAATTCATTAAATAATAAAAAGGCATATATTGGATTTAATAAAATATTTATTTTGCCAATATTTCGGCTGGCTGAACGCCAACCTTTATCAAGGCATTACATTTTTGTATAAACAAACTCAGCGCCGCATAGTGTTATAATATCACAGTTGAAACAAATTTCCCCACCTATTTTGTATTTTAAATTATTTCAACTGTGATATTATAACACTATGTGGCGCTGAGTTTGTGTATACAAAAATGTAATGCCTCGATAAAGGTTGGCGTTCAGCCAGCCGAAATATTGGCAAAATAAATCTTTTATTAAATCCAATATATGCCTTTTTATTAATTAATTTAATATATATATAATTTTTGATGATATAATTGATATGAACCAACAAAATGGATTATATGTAAAATTTATTATATGCAATATGCAAATATATATGCAAATATGTATATAATTAAGCAATATCTTCCTATTGATATAGCGATCTCTGTGATTTGAGAAAAAAAAAACTTGGTCAAAAATGACTTTTCCAATAGCGATATTAAATTGAAGTTTGGAATATTGAAGTGTAACCCGCTAGGCCTAAATGCTTCTATAATTAATAGCAGCTGTTGGAAATTTTTAGAGGAGAATTTTTAAAGAAATCTCTTCCCATTGACTTTTCGAGTGGTTTTCTTGATATCTTAATAAATTCTTACTTCGGTCTCTTTCTAGTTAAAATTTGATAAATATTTTATCAGAATTTTTTTTTTTTTTTTTCAGAAAATTCGTAAGTAATTCTGGTCGAATAATGGCGAATATTTTACGACCAAAAGATCAAACGTAACAAGATGCATTAGGGCGCAATCTGTTATCAGAAATGTAAACTATTTTTGACTCGTATATTACTTTTTGAAAATAAAAAAATTTTCTATACTTCCCTTACTGCAATGATAAAATGATGGGAAGGCCTATCTCATCAGTTGTCAATCCCTCTAGCTGTAGATTAAACTGGCGAAACCGCTGGGAGGGTTCACCACTGATTAGCTTGGCCATCCCATTATATCATTATTGCAGTAATGGCAGTAAAAAAACTGTTTTATCTTTAAGAATAATCGTGCAGGTCAAAACTAGTTTAAATTAATCATAAAATTATCAAATATTAAAAAAAGAAGACTCCGTTTAAAAAACAAACTCTATTCATGATAAAATTGTGAAAAAAAAAAGTATTAAAATTACAAATATATTCTCACAATGAGTATCTTTTTTATTTAAAAAACGCTAGCTTACAAGCGTTAATCGCGTTAATTTGTTTTTGTAAATATTTCTGGTAGGATAAAGTCGATATTATAGTAAGCCCGTTGAAGAGCGATTAACGCTTGAAAACTAGCGTTTTTTAAATAAAAAAGATACTCATTGTGAGAATATTATTGTAATTTTAATAAAAAACAAACTACAGAATATTTCTCTTTCAATGAATTTCTTTTAAAATGCTATCTTTCAAGTGATAATTGCTCTTCAACTGAAATTTCAGTTGTAACTATCCACAATACTGCTGGCGTATATTTATAAACACAATTCTTGTAAGAAATTGTCGATGTTTTTTTAATTAAGTCCGTTAAAGTTCGATAACAATTGAAAGATAGCATTTCAAGATAAAAAAGGAAACTCTTTGTGAGAAATCTTTGTACTTTTTAATGGTTTTTCACAAGCTATCCAAGCCTTAGAATAATTTTTAACACTTTGCCAAATGTTTTAATAATTTTTGTTCGCTCCTGACGAGGACAAAATATTTTTGTCGAAACGTCGAGATAATAAAAAGATTTACTGGCCGAAATACCTTAATTTTAAGAACTTAATCCATTCTATCCAATATTTACTTTTTTTATTAAGAGTTATAAAAATTCTGGATTGCTCATACACTATTTAAACATACAAACATATTTGCATATATTTTGTTCATCTGTATATTGTGTTGGCATAATATCCCGCACACAGAAATTATATACGTATAAAAGAGATATTGAAAGTTCCGTCTGCATCAAAAAGTGAACTCGGTCAATATGTAATAAATCCATAGCTCTGTGTTTTGTTCCACGCTCTATGATCGCAAAAAGAATAAGAAGAGAAACAAGTTGGTCACCCTGGTGTAAATGAGTTGCGTGTAATTCGGTTTGTGAGGGCAATAATTCGATTAGATCCGGTCCCCCATAATATCTTCCTCCTTGTCGCCATTTTTGTTTGGCATTTCCGTCTGCTGTCGTTATTGATATGTCATTCTGTCTGTGTCTGCCATTCTACGTCCGCCATTCTATGTCTGCCATTCTATGTCTTCCATTAAATGTCTTACATTCTGTATTTGCCATTCTATGTCTTCCATTCTGTATTTGCCATTCTATGTCTGCCATTCTATGTCTTCCATTCTATGTCTTCCATTCTGTATTTGCCATTCTATGTCTTCCATTCTGTATTTGCCATTCTATGTCTTTCATTCTTTATTTGCCATTCTATGTCTTCCATTCTGTATTTGCCATTCTATGTCTTCCATTCTGTATTTGCCATTCTATGCCTTCCCTTCTGTATGTGCTATTCTATGTCTTCCATTCTTTATTTGCCATTCTATGTCTTCCATTCTGTATTTGCCATTCTATGTCTTCCATTCTGTATTTGCCATTCTATGTCTTCCCTTCTGTATTTGTCATTCTATGTCTTCCATTCTGTATTTGCCATTCTATGTCTGCCATTCTATGTCTTCCATTATATGTCTTCCATTATATGTCTTCCATTCTGTATTTGCCATTCTATGTCTTCCATTCTGTATTTGCCATTCTATGTCATCCATTCTGTATTTGCCATTCTATGTCTTCCCTTCTGTATTTGCCATTCTATGTCTTCCATTCTATGCTTGCCATTTTATATTCCATTCTGTATTTGCCATTCTATGTCTGTTATATCATTCATTTGCTATTCTATTTCCCCCATTATTAGTCTTTCATTATGCCTTCGCAATTCTAGTGCTGCAACATTATTGGTCTCTAATTATAAAAATGGGATTTCCTGTAAAATATTTCTTATGTAAATAAACGCGTAGGAAAGGTTCAAAAAAAAGTGTTCTTGAACAATAAACATATGGAAAAACAATGCTATTTCATATTTTCATAACTTTTACATGGATTTCTATTTTAAAAATAAGGCTTATTTTGGATTGTAATAATATTGTTTATTAATCCGATATTTCGATGGACCAATCTTCCATCTTTTACGAGGTATTTTGCCGTGAAGCACACGACCTGCTGTGTGCTTCATAACAAAATACCTCGTAAAAGATGGAAGATTGGTCCATCGAAATATCGGATTTATAAACAATCTTATTACAATCCAAAATAAGCCTTATTTTTGAAATATACATATATTATGGATTGCTCTATATTCAGAATGGATTTCTATATCTCTGTCACTCTCTCTATTATTCGTCTGCTTCAAAGGCTCTCACAAAAAAAAAAAACGATTAAGCCTAATTTAAGCATAAGACAATAACACGCCATTTATATAAAAGTGAAATTTGTATCAAATAAGTTACGTTTGTTATACAAAAATATAAAGGTATATAAAGAGTTATTAAAAAGTTTTAAAAGAGTTTTTAAAAAATATTTCTTCGGAAGTTTTTCCACCCCGCTTTCTAAATTTATTTCTAGATCTCGTCTGCTCTCTCTCGAAGTTGCCATATATATATATTGCTTTCTAAATATAGCTCATCCGCCCTCAAGCCAAAATAAACAAATTGGTCAACATTTGCGTTAGCCAATCACTGCTGTTTATAGGTTCTCGGCCGTCTAGCGCTGACGTCACAGATCACGTGGTCCCTTATCAACTGCTCCACTTAATTAGACTTCGTCTGTCCCGCTATTAAGCACGCCAGCTTGTCTTCTGATTGGATGACTAGGGAGGCGTGTGATTGGCTAGTGGCGCGAATGGTTGAATGAAATCATTGTTGCAGAGAATGACCTCGAAATATGAGCTGAGGCGTCTGTATTCTGTTAGGCTTAACTGAGACCTCTTTTAAGGCCATGTGGTACTATAACAATCTGATATGGGAAAACAAGACACGTTCAAAACCTGACGTGAATGGAGATTTTAAGATAAGACGTTAGTAAGTAGCCAATCATCGCCTTTTTTTATACTGTATCTCTTCTACGTCCGTATGCGATGACGTCACACTATGGAAAATAGCAGACGATTATTCGACAAGATGGCGAAATAGAATATGAAACCAGACGAACACTTCATTAGCTATCTACGCAATCAGATAAACCTAAGTAGTATTGCCGATAAGAAAGATTATTAAAATTAAAGATACTTTAGCCAGTAAATATTTTTATTATCTCAACGTTTCGACAAAAATCTTCAGGAGCAAATAAAATTAAAACATTTGGCAAGGCGTTAAAAATTATGCTAAATGTTTTAATTATATTTGCGCCTGAGGAGGACCAACTATTTTTGTCGAAACGCCGAGATAATAAATAAGATTTACAGGCCGAAGTATCTTTAATTTAAGAATTAAGAATGCTGGCCAAGCAACCTCTATCTTTATGATAAGAAAGATGTTCAGAATATTATTAAACAGTTTTATATTTTATGAAAAAGGTATCTCCTTATCGTGCAACTGAAAATTGCTGATGGCTTGCGCCATCTATCGGAATAAATATCAACTATTCTCGTTGATTTCTAATTATTCCAGAATTGGCCAATTACTTATTGGCTTTTATTGATTAATCAAGAATGGGTAATTGGCCAATTCTGGAATAATTAGAAATCAACGAGAATAGTTGATATTTATTCCGAAAGATGGCGCAAGCCATCAGCAACTTTCAGTTGCATGATAAGGAGATGCCTTTTTTTCATAATTTATGCATCTTATCCCAGTACAATATCACATTTGTACTATTTTTCACAGTTTTATATTTTTGTTTCTTATCTATATATTCTGTTACAGTTTTCTCTTTCTGAAAATAGAGCACAATCCATAGTTAAATCTTCAGATATTAAAAAGGCGTATATATTTGATTAATTATTAAATAAGGTGGAATTATACCTACAGCAAGACGTCTATTAAATCCAATCCGAAAATATATATTCAATCCAATATTATGCCTTTTTATTATCTTAGTGTATTCTTTATCATAGATTGCTTGTCTTTTTATATTCATTGACATATGATTTGTTTTATTGAAAATACGTCGTTACTAAAAAGTATTGAAAACTCAATATCCCAATACTCCTTTCTACCTATAGTTGGAATAAGAGCAACAACAACCTATGACAAAAGACAAGGAAAAGCCAAATATGCGAAATAAACTCTGAGAGAAGAATTACATTAACAAAAAACTGTTGTATTTCAATTTGATTACACACACACAGCGCTTAACGTTAATTATTCTTTAATTAACTACAACAAAGTGAAAGGATTATATATATATCGATGAAATGGTAATCATGGGGAAAGAAAATATGAGTCAGCGCGGCTACGCCGATGCAGGATACAAAAACAAAAAGTGAAAGTACGGGTGTGACGTCAGCTCCGGTGTTGCCGAAGTTAGCCGCCGGCCGTCACTGTCCAGGAAAAACTCAGAATGAAACACTACAAAGGGATAACAATACATCCAGATGGCATCAACAATGATTTATTGTTTTTGTCTCGTATTGTTAATTGTAAAGGATTAAGGTGTTATGTGTATGTAATATGATCCAAAGTTATTACACTGCAATATTTGATGTATTACACTGTTGTAGAATCCTGTCGACTTAACCGTTCTGTGACAATATCGTTGCGGAATTTCTTGTTGCTCGATGAGAATGGTGAGATTTGGTTGAAACGCAGTCGTTTGAGTGGAAGTTTAAACATACAGTTAGGAATAATCAGGACACGTGATGGGGTTTGGAAATAAAAGGCAACTGGGTTGGAGGGAAGAAAGCTTGAGAAGAGCGGAGCGGGTTTTGATTGTTCCTTATCTGATCACATGGTGGTGATTGACTTAGCTATGAGCTGAGCTGAGAGAGAGATCTCTAGAACAGATGTTACCTTGGTGGGAGCAAGTCGAAGGCTGATCCGAACTCGGTGGGAGCCAAGTCGCTACTGACAATTCTTGTCTTTCGATTTAACACCACGAGTTGTCTTCCTTCCCATTGGTCGAAGGATGGAACGTGCCCGTTTTTCTATTGGTTGACCTATTTAGTTATTCCTTCCTAATTGGACCGGCGGCTTTCTTTGGTGAAAGATATGCCCGGCCTGATAGGAAGTATCGGGTGTTAGCTCGACTCTATTTTACTTCCGCGGTATCAAATACGTCCGGTTCTGTCCGGAAATGTTGGGCGTCTCTATACTAATATAACTTCTGCGGATACCAGATACGTCCGGGCTTTGCGAGGAAGTATTGACTGTACAAGTTATTTATACTTGTGCCCGCTTTTAGCCTGCTTCCTATGTCTTGTTGCCACTTCCTTTCCTCCAGTTACCTGATTCTTTATTAAATCTTTGAAAATCATACATTGTACATGCATAGTGGGTCGGGGGTGCATACAATTATATACAAATTATGACATGTAAATATAGAATTTTGGCTATTATTACATTAGGCATCCTCATCACTTAGTTACACGTTGATAAAACATCCTCTTCATCTAAATTGTAACCTTATATCGACAACTATTAGAACATTTCTTTATTTGAATCAGGAGCTAGCTTCACATTAAACAGTAAATCGATGCTTTGTTAATAACATAGGTGCAAATTATATCGAAAGTTGAATAAATAGGGGCTATTCTTATTACATATACAACATATGTGCATATTACAACGTTTAGTTGCATAATCAAGGGCTATCTTTATCATAAATAATATAAACAATGCTAATTTGGCAGTCCTTGGAACGCAAAATTGACAACATATGTGCATATTACAACATTTAGTTGCATAATTTGGGGTAATCCTTATCATAAATAATGTAAAACAATGTTACATATACAACATATGTGCATATTACATCGTTTAGTTGCATAAAATTAAGGGCTATCTTTATCATTAATAATATAAACAATGCTAATTTGGCAGTTCTTGGAACGCAAAATTGACCACATATGTGCATATTACAACATTTAGTCGCATAATTTGGGGTAATCCTTATCATCAATAATGTAAAGCTACGTTACATTTACAACATATGTGCATATTACATCGTTTAGTTGCATAATTAAGGGCTATCTTTATCATTAATATAATAAACAATGCTAATTTGGCAGTTCTTGGAACGCAAAATTGACCACATATGTGCATATTACAACGGTTAGTTGCATAATTTGGGGCAATCCTTATCATCAATAATGTAAAGCTATGTTACATTTACAACATATGTGCATATTACATCGTTTGGTTGAATAATTAGGGGCTATCTTTATCGTTAATAATGTAAACAATGTTAATTTGACAGTTCTTGGAACGCAAAATTGACCACATATGTGCATATTACAACATTTAGTTGCATAATTTTGGATAATCTTTATCATAAATAATGTAAAGCTACGTTACATTTACAACATATGTGCATATTACATCGTTTAGTTGCATAATTAAGGGCTATCTTTATCATTAATATAATAAACAATCCTAATTTGGCAGTTCTTGTAACGCAAAATTGACAACATATGTGCATATTACAACATTTAGTTGCATAATTTGGGTTAATCCTTATCATAAATAATGTAAAACTACGTTACATATACAACATATGTGCATATTACATCGTTTAGTTGCATAATTAAGGGCTGTCTTTATCATTACTAATATAAACAATGCTAATTTGGCAGTTCTTGGAACGCAAAATTGACCACATATGTGCATATTACAACGTGAATAATGATAAAAAGTAAAACTACGTTACATATACAACATATGTGCATATTATAATGTATTATATCGTAAAAAATATAAAAGTACGTAATGTTCGCTCCATGAACTTTGGTTAACCAAACATTTTTATAATTGTTTCAAAGTTTTTTTAGTTCTAACGCTAAAATGTTTCGATTTTAATTAAGTTTGATAATTAAGAGAAATATCCTCATTATGAAGAAACTACGTTAACAACATATGTTCATTCATAGTGCCTCTGTCTCGATAATGAAAAGTTTGAGAAATTAGATTTTCGCTTCTAAATTAATTTTAAAAGTAATTTGTGCTTTCCTTAAACATCTCACGTCATCTGGAGTCAAGTAATCCAATTTGACCGTCACGCTGCTGCTGTCATTAAACTATTATTGGGCATTCTTCGTCTCTCTCATCTCGTTAACTATCACAACAGATTGGTGTAATAGTAAACGCTCTTTTTATTTTCTTTTGAGACATATACAGTATATAAAGCAATAACGCCCGGTCTCTACATAATAAATGAAAACATTCAAAGTTACGAATGCTTCTGGGGGGTCGGTGGAAGGCTGGTTGAACCGTTTGGTTTTCGATCACTACGACCCGGGTTCGATTCCCGCATTGGACATTTTTTTCTGTTTAAAAAAAATGCTCCAATGGCCCCCCGATTCTTGCAAAAGTCCAACCCCACCAGCGAGTGCAAGTAACCAAAGGGGCTCTGGCACATTTGTAAGTGCAAAGTCGAACTGCTTTCACATATGTAGACATGTGGTGGTACTTACAGTAAAAGCAGTCACCTACTACTACCCACCATAATTATCATGGCCTGTACCACGTGTACTAGGGATTAGCAAAAAAAAACGAATGCTTCTTTTTTCACAAAAATCAAACCTCTCTACTGTCCATACTGCGATGAAAAAAATATTGGGAGAGCTGGCGAAACTGCTGGGAGGTTTAACCACTGATGGGTCAGGCCCAAATATTAATTTTTCATTGCAGTAAGGGCGGTAGATAATTGTTTAATTTTTAAAAGAAACATACAAGTCTAAAATAGTTTTAAATTCTCATAACAGATGACGTGCTAATGCATCATAATATATATAGTATACTAGCGGTTGTACCCGGCTTCGCCCGGGTTTTATCGAGGAAAAGTTTGCCTAACGAATATTATTGATAATAATATTCCGGAACACACATAATATTTAAAGTTTAACCGCATAAGTTTATTTTATTTGTGAAAAATCAATTTTAATTTTTCAAAGAGAAATATCTAATATCTAATATTTCTCTTTGAAATTAAAATTGATTTTTCACAAATAAAAGAAACTTATGCGGTTAAACTTTAAGTATTGCTTTATAATCATACGCCGCAGTCATTTATAATGTATTATAAGTTACTTTAAGTATTAGTTACGAACGGAGAAATACGTCCAGGATAGCCTAGTGGACATGGCACCTGCCCGGTAAGCAAAAGGTTGTGGGTTCGATTCCCGCCCCTGGACACTTTTATTTTTCCGTTCGCCATTACTCTTCATATTTTCACCCTTCCATACGTCATCCAATCATATATAGACCATCACTCTTCATATATTCAACCTTTTCATACGTCATCCAAAAGTTAGAAATATTAGATATTTCTCTTTGAAATTAAAATTGATTTTTCACAAATAAAAGAAACTTATGCGGTTAAACTTTAAGTATTGCTTTATAATCATACGCCGCAGTCATTTATAACACATAATATTATGATATTAATGATAATAATATTCCGGAACACACATAATATTATGATTTTAATGATAATAATATTCCTTTTCTCCTTAAATAATACTCCTTTTCAAGTATGCATCAGAACATTGTGTATCACCCTAGTAAAAAAGCCGTCCCTATACTAATGAAAAACAAATCCCGAAACCACATGGTATACAGGTTGGCTTTTTTGTGTCTGAATTTACCAAAACTGAGGTTGTGGCTCCTTCTTTACCATCACTTGTATTTTTACTGGGGTGAATGCATCGTTCCAATGCACATTTAAAGGGAGAGGTGCCTCTTTTATTACATGAATATCATTCTTCCCGCAACTTTATATTATATATAGATTATACCGCAGTAAATTATATGTCATATATGTAAATTTTAAATTATTAATTTTTAATTCTATATTTTCAATTCAAATTTTAATTTTTCTTTTAGTAAAGGTTAGTATTACCACTATCCATGCCTGTAGAAGGACGTCTAGTCCGAAAGCTTGCGCATTAAAATTCATAAAAGAAGCTCCTCTTATCGTTTTATTTTTATTTTTATTCGTATATACCAATTATTAAGAGTTCCTAATCTTTTAATATATAGTTTATATTCACTATCCTCTCGCAGGAAAACTTTATTAAATAGTTGTAATATAGTTTATATTAATTATAAATCAATATATATATGTTACAATTATTTTTGTGTTTTGTTGTTTAAAAGAGGTGCAGTCGTGAAAAAGTAAAGATAATTATTTACCTTTCAAGTAGATTTTATTTTGAATTACTTGAAGTAAAATTACACATAAAATTATTTATCACAGCAATATGGAATTTATAGAATAAATTCTATTATCGTGATTTTAATTTAAAAAGGTAGGGTTAACTATACATATTTACAACAATAATAATTAAAGTCGGTATGTTCTGAATCTATGGTCAAAAATATATATCAGTCAATGAATGAAAATGAAATATATGTTTTAAAAAAACTAAAATATTTGTGTATTTTAGATTATATAATATATATATAACGCGCCATTTACATATAAGAAATGAAATCATTAAAGCACAAATATATATACGTGCATACATAAATAGTACAATATAATACACTGCGGCTTATGATTGTAAAACAACACTTGAAGTTACACCGCATGAGTTTCTTTTCAATGAAGAATCAAAATTTATTTCAAGGTGAAATATTGACTATTTCTAACCTTTTTGGATGAGGTATGAAAGGGTGAACTATGAAAAGTAATGATGAACGGAAAAATAATAGTGGGTTCGATTCCCATCCTTGAAATAAATTTTGATTTTTCATTGAAAAGAAACTCATGCGGTGTAACTTCAAGTGTTGTTTTACATATATATAGTATATATGTACATTCAGGAAAGTAAAATTCACTGTAATAAATATAAATAATAAACAAAAAAGCTTCCGAGGGTGAGTTTGTTGTTTTACTGTATATTCATATCAAGCTTTCGGGTATCACAAACCTTTCTATAGATGTATATGATAAATTAAAAATTTAAGATTTATTTTATCACATAAACTCCTGATGATAATTAGAGCAGAAGATAAATGGGTTATATCCTCATCATCAACCGGTCAATGTATATATATATATATTAGATAATAAAAGGCATATATTGGATTTTATAAAACATTTATTTTGCCAATATTGTTGCAAATGTGATTCTGCCGACGTATGGATAAACTGGCAGTCGTGTACGTTAGGCGAGTGTTGATGTTCTTCCCACGCGCGGACAACAAGAAGCAGAGGCAGGGCTAGATGTTAACACAGAGAGTGATCGGGGACAGCCCACGGGACAGAGGTAGAGGCCATGACACAAAACTGGATGCCTATCACCGAAACATGGAGAGCGAGTGTCTGTGAGAGAGACAGGCTGAAGCGGACTGCCGAGAAACACACTCTAGAACCATCTGCTGACCCCCTGCCAAAACCTGTCCTGTTTACAGGGGGGTGGTCTATAAGAATGTCCCCCGGGACCCCACATGGGTTGAGCGTTGCCCTTTTCCTCCCCTCTGTCCCTGCCATCAGCTGACCGCTCTCTCTTTGGATATTTAATTTGACGTCAACATTTTTAGTTTTACATACAAATAGGGGGTTTAAATACAAAAAGTTTATATACAAAATATGGGGTGGTAGTAAATAGAAATAGTGTACATTTTAATAATAAGGTATAGGCTCTAACAAATTGGAAGATATGTGACATATACTAAAAGTGTCATACAGTTTAAAATATACGATATATACTTGTAAATATTTAGATGGCAGAGCGCCATCTAGACAGCGCTCTGCCACCTAAAAAGCACATGTGCTCGTGGTCAGGATATGCCTACTTTGTTTTTAATATACATGTTATATTAAAATATTATTTTATTTAAAATTATATTTCATAGATTCAAATTTTCTGTTTATATCTACCACCAGATGTCGGGACTTTCCCTATATAAAAACTCATTGTTGTTGTTTCCCGATGGCCGGCTCAAACCTTTTATACATTATGTAAATAAGTTTTTCATTTTTAGATTCTTACACCTTAAGCCAGGCAGTACTTTTATCAAACTATGTTTTTTATATATTCCTTTAGCTCAATTAAAGTAATTACTGATCAAAACCATTTTTATTATTATTCCCACAACTGCATACCAATACCATTAACCTAATACTAATATATTCCAAAATATATCAATTCTCAAGATCATAATCTCAATCTTAAAAATAATTCCAAAATCAACAGAAAGTCTCATTTTTTTTTGTTTTTAATACCTATATATATATGAAAAATAATAAAAAATAAATAAAAAGGTCGGGGGTTTGTTATGAACGTGGTCAGGATATTCCTTTTTTATTTTAGTATATATGTCAGCTCGCCAAACCTAAATTATAGAGAGCACACACTTTGCGTTTTATTTTTAAAGCATGTTTTTTTATTAATAATAAATAACTTTTATTATTAATCGTTATTTTCAAAATTTTTCAAAAATGAATTAGCGTTATATGAATTTTTATTTTGAATAGAAAATTGGGTTATAAATGAATTAAATCAATTATAGTGTGTGTCAATATTGATTCGATATTAATTAACCCTTTAACACTGAAAAGCATTTAATGGCTAAAACCTCCATAATGATGATGATAAATTGTGAAATTGATTAATGGTCAAACCGTTCTTTCAATCTCTATGAATTGATAACTTTCAATTTTACACCTTTTTTTTCAAAAATAAAATAGTTAATAAATATATTTTTAAACAAAAACAGAATATAAATAGGAGAAAATACGGATTATATTTTATTTGAACACTATTATCTTGAGTTTTCGAATATAAATGGTTATTCTGTAGTCCTGACTAACACAAAAATTGTTTAATATTGCTGCATAGCCATCTATCGTTTAAAATTAGAAATAGAATTTAACCCTACTTTTCTTTTTTAATACACCCATGGAAAAAAACTTAAAGAAGTTGTACCTTTTAGCAATGTATATCGGGATTCAGACAATAACTCTGAAAGATATTACAGTGACCTTTATTAAAGACACACCAAATAACTAAATGTGAACAAAATTGCCGTTCTTCTTTAAAAATATATATATATATAGACGATCGGCGAAATCAAAGATTTACCATTTTCTTAAGTTTTGCCCATGAGTGTATAGCGTTGAAATATTAGTCTTATTACTTTGTGTTTATAATCTATAATCCAAATTGTGTCTTATCAAAGCACTATCTCTTCCACTAATTAAACGATACACTTCAACCCAACCAACTGACTGTTTATATTTAAATGTCTTCCATTTGGTTATAGAAATGACACCACAAATATTCTTTCCTTTTTCAACCCAACCAACTGACTATTTATATTTAAATGTCTTCCATTTGGTTATAGCAATGACACCACAAATATTCTTTCTTTTTTCAACCCAACCAACTGACTATTTATATTTAAATGTCTCCCATTTGGTTATAGCAATGACACCACAAATATTCTTTCCTTTTTCAACCCAACCAACTGACTATTTATATTTAAATGTCTTCCATTTGGTTATAGCAATGACACCACAAATATTCTTTCTTTTTTCAACCCAACCAACTGACTATTTATATTTAAATGTCTTCCATTTGGTTATAGCAATGACACCACAAATATTCTTTCCTTTCAATATTAAGGTGAAAATATCATTGAAGTCTTTCGGGAATAAAGTTTCTCTCTTTTAAAACATTTTTATTTTATAAATCTCTCTAGCTTTCAGGTACGAAATTCCTTCTACAGAAGAAATCACTCTACAATAAATCACCAATAGGACAAGAATTAAAATAAAATCAAATACAGAGATGGTGCTTACAGTTATTTGAATATAGATTTAAACTAGCGGATGTACCCGGCTTTGCCCGGGTTTCACCCGAGTAAAGGTTTGTCTAACGAACATTTGTTAAAACAATTCTCTATAAACTTATAAAAAAAATAATAGATATATTTTGATAATTCGAAACTCGTAAATTTGAATCTTTCGATAAAGTGATCATTTTTTCCCGGTCCCTGTGTGCCGTGTCATTCTGAATTTTGGCTTTCCTAATTTTCTACATTACAAAATCATCGTAAAGGTTTGTCTAACGAACATTTGTTAAAACAATTCTCTATAAACTTATAAAAAAAATAATAGATATATTTTGATAATTTGAAACTCGTAAATTTGAATATCTCGATAAAGCGATCATTTTTCCCCGGTCCCTGTGTGCCGTGTCATTCTGAATTTTGGCTTTCCTAATTTTCTACATTACAAAATCAGCGTTCTATCTAGTGAACATTTTTTCCCGGTCTCTTGAAAAATACTCGAAAATAATAGATATATTTTGATAATTTGAAACTCGTATATTTGAATCTCTCGATAAAGTGATCATTTTTTCCCGGTCCTTGTGTGCCGTGTCATTCTGAATTTTGGCTTTCCAAATTTTCTACATTACAAAATCATCGTTTTATCTAGTGAACATTTTTTCCCGGTCCCTTGAAAAACACTCGATAAGTTGAATAAAATCATGGTCGTTTATGGAAGATGGACGAAGTT
The DNA here is from genome assembly GCA_030710605.1 of Cordylochernes scorpioides. Lineage (NCBI taxonomy): Eukaryota > Metazoa > Arthropoda > Arachnida > Pseudoscorpiones > Chernetidae > Cordylochernes > Cordylochernes scorpioides. The sequence continues at coordinate 54,863,693 of CP092885.1, read as the reverse complement.
CCCGCCGAGACTTTTTTTTCTTGTCTACTTGGCACAGCTGTGTCACCAACTCTGCCCCCGCGCGCCAGGACATCTTGACCCCTCTGATTGGTCGGTGGGTACTTGGACTGTCCATCCGGCCGGCGGCCGGACGATTACATTTTCTCGACAGGGGGTGGGGCAGACCTAAGCCTATCTCCGTCGCAAGGTGATGCTGCTTGCGAGTTAAAGCTACAAATCTGCAAATAACTCTAAGGATATTCAAGATATTCAAGAAATTATTTTTCGAAAACCTTTCCGGGGATATACCTAATAATATCCCAAAATTTCACGGCGATTGGATGTATGGTTTTTGAATCTATAGAGAACACACACACACACACAGACAGACATTCATTTATATATTATATATATATATATATCAACACCTGACCCACTTATCTTTTATTTATTTATTTTTTGTTTTTCATATATATATATTTATCAATTATATATATATATATATTTATTCATCCATATATATTCTTATTTAATCTTATATACATATGTCGCGCGCGCGCGTAAACCCAGTTGAGCCGACAAGTGAGTTGGAAGCAGTCGGGGTTGAGTGGCAAGTCGTGCAGAGTGGGAAGTCCGCACGGGACAGTAAGGACAAAGTGTGGGATCAAAAGGTGCTCTCCCAGGACGTCTCAAGTGGCACCAGGTCCGGGGGGAAGTCGAGGACTACCAGAGGAAAGCCCGGCGTCCGGCCTGAGGCCGTGGACGCGTGCGCGCCAAGATGGCGCCCGTGAGATGACAACGGACCTAATACTGAGCGTGCCTGTCAGAAATACCCCAAACGTAACTTCGACCGCCGGCAAACCTTCCCTTTTTGTCCTGCCCGGGCCCCCGGGGATAGATTCTCATTGGTCAGTGACTTATGCAAGTCACCCTCCCCTCCCCTGCGGTCCGGTTGCGAGCTGAGGCCATCCTGAGACGACTGGGATGACATAGTACTTTAATACTTACATAATGCAGATTGTGATATTTTAGAGAAATTGAGTGATTATATATGATTAATAGTGTTATAATTTATATAGGTCTATACTAATTTAACTATGGCCTGTCCTATGGTACAAAATAATAATGATTCAAATTATATTAATAAAGTTATAATTAATTAAAAGAAATATTTGATGAAAGCAGATAAGGACAGAGTTAATGATTATTAATATGGTACAAACTTAAATAAGGACTATTAACTTATATAGTTTTGTTTAAATTAAGATATACAGGGTGATTCAAAAGTCTTGCCCAACTTTAAAAATTAATAACTCCGCGAATATTTGCGCTAGAGCAATGCGGTAAACACCATTGTGTTCAGGATGCAATGGGAATCTTTATGGCAAATAGTGAAAATTCGAAATTGATTTCAGTTACAACTTCGTTCGCCAGATGGCGCTCTACCAGAATCAGAGATTCAGCGGCCAAATTGTTTAATAAATTGAAAAATATAACTGATCGACATGTAGTTTTCCTTTTTGAATACCAGGAAAGAACCCTAATAATATCAAAAATTAATAAAACACCATTTCGCCAAAAGTAGAAGAATTGGATGACAATTTTAAAATTCAATCCTAAATATGTAAAATAGGTAAATGCAAATTAAAACATGTAGCAAAAATATTTATATTTTAGATGATCTAACTCTTTTTCACCTCAGCCACTTTTTCTATATAAATTTTATGAAATCTGTAGAATAATATATGTAAATATGTTTTAAAATGTTATAACTCCTTGATGAAGGTTGGCGTTCAGCCAACTGAAATATTGGTAAAATAAATAAAATTTTGATTCAATATATGCCTTTTTTATTTAAAAGAATTATTTATGGATTGCTCTATTTTCAAAATGTAAATATGTAAATATTTAATTCTAAGTTTTTATTTGTTTGTTGTTTTGTTTGTTTTCTCTGTATTAGGAGCAAATATTTCAATATCGCGTCTGGTTGATTAATAAATTGATTTTTTTTAATACAGATTTAACGCGCAGGCTTCTACTGTATGTGTTTATCGATTTTTTTGCTATTCAAAGGCGATTTCTTTATTTAGATTTTATGTTGGATTGGGTTCAGGGAATAGTATATTATATTCTCTTTGGTAGATTGTGAGAATTCCATTAGATCCCGTGTGGATCTCATGGAATAAAGTCCGCCCTAGACTGACGAGGGCCATTAGCCCGAAACCATGGTCTCTAGGTGGACGTTTCTCAGTTTGCCAAAGTTGGGGTTTGTGGCTTTGTCAACGACCCGATGCCGCTAGTTGCGGAGAAGGTCAATAGATGGCGTCAGGTTTTGACGTTTATTTTGAAGGGAGAAGCGCGCGCCCATTGCTTCTATATATTATATATTTCCGGAATGTTTATTCTTCTGTTTGAGAACATTTTTTCCTTTCTTTATTAAATCTCAAAGAAAGTTAAATCATAAAATAATAATATTACCAAGTGAGAAAATTAGGAAAGATAAACTTCTTATCTTTTTGATTTCAGGGCTAATTGGCCTATCAAATAAGGTCTTCTAGCCCCAACATGGCTGCAGAACGGGAACTGGTGGCAAGGGATCCTAAGATCAGGCAGTGGAAGTGTCATGGCAGGGGTGGAGGAAGCTGGAGAAGTCAGGGAAACAGCGCCTTATTGCAGTGAGAAGCGGGGATGGAGGCCAGTTGAGGAGACAGGAGGTCCTGGAAGCCTAGAACTTGAAGGCCCTAGACTTCAGGATGGGGCAGCTCGAGAAGATAAACTTCAGGATGACACAGCAATTTATTTAAGATAAGAACAAACTATGAATGATAAACAAAAGATAAGTAATGAAGGAAAGTTTACAGAGTAGCAAAAAATATAAACATAAAAAAATGATACTCTGTTACTAAAATAATAAATACTTTGCTCTAATATAAACAATAGTAATGTGTTTCTTTATTCGTTCCCCTCCGGCCTAACCAGCCTCTTACCTAACAGAGATCCTGTCCTTAGCCTCTCCAGCCTGGTCATAGTGGTTTTATATATACCACTTTACGCGGCCATTGGGGCTCAAAAATCATTTATTTTGGTTAGCAGCCCCGTAAATAAAGATATTTCATTCCTTTCTTTCTTTATTCGTAAAAAGTACAAGCTTTTGGATCTTTTTACAATCCATCAATAGGCATAACTATAAGTTGAACTATGCTTCTGTGGAAGGATTGTAAAGATCCGAAAGCTTGTACTTTTCACAAATAAAGAAACACATTACTATTGTTTATATTAAGCAAAGTATTTATTATTTTATTAACAAAGTATCATTTTTTATGTTTATATTTTGCTACTCTGTAAACTTTCCTTCATTGTTTATATTTTGTTTATCATTCATAGTTTGTTCTTGACTTAAATAAAATTACTGTGTCATCCTGAAGTTTGTCTTTTCCTAATTTTCCACGTAGCAATATTACAAAGTATAAACTTTCGGATCTTTACAATCCTTCTACAGACAAATCTGAAAGTTTGTACTTTGCACGAATAAAGAAACACATTGTGTTGTTGGGATCCGGCTAATGGCTTCTGTACATATTGTCAAAATATATTTGAATATATATTTCTATGAATAATTTTTGTTATGTTTAATTATATTCGGTACAATTGTAATTGCTATATTTAGAACTCTCGTTTGTTTTTGCATATGTAGTTTTGTAGATTTAGAGCGAGTTTGCTGCTAATTGGTATGTAATGTTTTTGTTTTAAATTTCTATTAATGTAAAATAGGTTAATATGTAAAGGTTTTCATTTTTGTTATAAAAATAAATTTGTTAATCGAAGATGTCTTGATTTTGAGCGTAGTCAAGTAAGAAAATACCCTAACAGATAAATCGATCTACCGAAGAATATTTTGATACTAGATAAATATTTGAAATACCATCAATTGTTACTATTTATATTCTTACTAGACGAATGACCCGGGCAACGCTCGTGTTTTACCCGATTGAATGTTCTTATTCCAATACTATTTGTTACAATTATAAATTGGAGCCGTGGATGTCACTCTTGTGAAACGTCCCGCTCCAAACTTTACATGTACATTAGGTCAGCTGGTATTACCCCTCATTTTCACCGCTAGAGGCGCGAGCGAATTGACTTTTTGTAAATATACATAATTATAAAGATAGAAGCTTCTATAGAAGATAATGATCATAATGATGATGCGCGCGCATCCGTGACATGAGGAATTGAGGACAGCGATGAGGAAAGACGGTCGTGACTATATATAGGGATGATAATAAAATAATAAAATAATAATAATAATATAATAATAATTATTATTATTATTATCATTAGATAATGATAATGATCATAATGATGATGCGCGCGCATCCGTGACATGAGGAATTGAGGACAGCGATGAGGAAAGACGGTCGTGACTGTATATAGGGATTCTGTACTTTATAGCAGTTTTGTCTCTTCTAAAGGTAAAAAATCATCTCGACTTTGTACGAAATCTTCTGAAAGGATAATGATAATAAATGATGAAGAGGGATACGTCAATGGAGGACAATTAACGAGTAGAGGTTACAGGGTAAAACGCCCAATAAACTTCTAACAATCCGGATCTATGGATTGGATCATTTTTCAAAGGATTACATCTTTGACTGACTATCCTCAAGAGAGCCATAAGATGGTTCACCCATTTCTTTTCCCTTATCTTATAATTCTACCGTCCAGAAGTTGGGATTCCTTTCCTGATAGAAAAAAAAGGATCATTTTGTTCTTCGTTATTCTTTTCGTTTATTAAAATTAAATTCAACTATGATGCAATAACGCGTCATCTGTTATGAAAATTCGAAACTATTTTAGACGTGTAAGATTCTTTTTGAAATTAAACAATATCTACTTTATTTATTTATGCTTATGAGGTGATACAGCAACATCTTTACAATTAGAGAGGAGACAAAATGAACCAAATCTAGAAAAAAGGAGTGAGGACATAACATATCATGGGTGCATAATGTAGCTGCTGTATTGTCCGTGAGGTCAAGAGACGTACGGACCTCTATGGTGTTGATCTCTTGGCGGAACGACTTGGAAGTCGGACTCGGGCCCCCCCACACGGGATCTAATGCATTTTTCACAATCTGCCAAAGAGGTGTTTAGCTGGTAAAGTGGTTACGACAAATCTATGGCCCAAATATAGATGGAATTTTGCATGGAGGAGATAATAATCTATAAAAAATAAATGACGCCTCTCCCGTCAAAATAGATCCTAAAACTAATCGCCATCTATTAAACCATCTCCACAAACTAGCGGATTCAGGTCGGTGACAAAGCCACAACACCAGCTTTGGTAAACTGAGAAATGTGGCTTTGTCAACGACCGCTAATTTTCGGAGACGATCAATAGATGGCTCTTAGTTTAATCGTATACACTCATTAACAAAACTTAAGGAAGTTCCATATTTTGATGTCGCCGGTCGTCTATGTCCATGTTCACACATGGATTTCTCGTCTGTCTTCAATAAAGGTCACTGTAATATCTTTCAGAGTTATTGTCCCGATATACATGCTAAAAGGTACAACTTCCTTAAGTTTTGTCCATGAGTGTAGACATCTGTTGATGAATAGCCATGTCCGAAAACTTGTGATCAATGACAGGGATATTAAAGGAAACGGTTTTTCATAATCGTCTCGATTCATAGTTCTATATGAGTGGGGGGGAGAGAGAGATTTTTGGTCTAAGTTCTTCAGTAATGCTTAACACATCTTAATATTTCATTGTTATTTTCTTAAACTAGGATTTCTGTATTATGAAAAAGGCATCTTCTTATCGTGCAACTGAAAGTTTCTGAAATTGATATTTATTCCGATTGATGGCGCAAGCCATCAGCAACTTTCAGTTTTACGATAAGGAGATGTATTTTTCTTAATTTATGCACCTTATCCTTGTACAATATCATATTTGTTCTATTTTTTTAAGCGTTTAAAAATAGGTTTTATTTTTGATAGATGGAGACTAAGATGGGGATTCATTATGGCGGGTATTCAGACAATAACTCTCTGAAAGATATTACAGTGACCTTTATTGAAGACACATGAGATAACCAAGTGTGAATAAACCTTAAGGAAGTTGTACCTTTTAGCATGTATATCGGGATTCAGACAATAACTCTGAAAGATATTACAGTGACCTTTATTGAAGATATACGAGACAACCAAGTGTGAATAAAATTTCCCTTGTCTCCTTGAAAAAACTTAAAGTTGCATAGGCAAAGTTGCATCAAAGTTAAATATGCGTATACACTCATAGACAAAACTTCAGGAAGTTGTACCTTTTAGCATGTATATCGGGATTCAGACAATAACTCTGAAAGATATTACAGTGACCTTTATTGAAGACACACGAGAAGACCATTTATGAACAGAATTGCCTCTAACAGCAACACATAAAAAAGAATTCTGTTAAAAAAAGAAATGACGAGCGGCGACATCAAAATATGAAACTTCCTTCAGTTTTGTTCATGAGTGTAGACGATAAAACTAAACGTCATCTATTGATCGTCTCCGAAAATTAGTGGAGTCTGGTCGTTGACAAAGCCACATGTTCTATTTTTTCACATAGGATTTCTGTAATTCCTTTTAACCTTTTCCAATTCATATTCCTTTTCGAAGTAAACATCTTTGAATTTCACGATTCATCTAAATACGGTAAATCCTCGCTATAGCAAACTCTAATGGGATTGAACCCATAGTCCTATAGCCAAGGTTCATTATATAGCAATTATTGTATTATAATTAGTAGTTAATTTATGTTCTTTATATCTCAGAATTGTTTTATTGAGTTTTACTGTAATTGGATCAATGGTTAAAACATAATTTATTTGAAAGATTACAAAATGGCAATATTTGTCCGTTCTAGGTTGGCTTTATAGTTTCAGTTTAAATTTGGATTTAAAGTTCTAGCGAGACGTTATACTTAGGGTAATCTTATGTGGGAGAATTATTGTGTCATTTGCCATTCTAACGTTCAAGATGGCGCTCATTTGTTACATTGGATGAACTCTGTCTCCATTATCGTCTGGTTCTATTTAAACTAGGTTTCTGGTAAAGATATCGTTATGGTTTGTTGGGAAATGGTGTAAAGTTCTCTGTAGGAACCGAGGTTGATGGTTTGTATCCATTGGTATTAAGTGGGAACTTATTCCTTTATTCCCGTCCGTCAAAGACAACATTCCAGTGTCTTTGGTGTAAAGTTCTCTGTAGGAACCGAGGTTTGATGGTTTGTATCCATTGGTATTAAGTGGGAACTTATTCCTTTATTCCCGTCTGTCAAAGACAACATTCCAGTGTCTTTGGTGTAAAGTTCTCTGTAGGAACCGAGGTCAGTTTTGATGGTTTGTATCCATTGGTATTAAGTGGGAACTTATTCCTTTATTCCCGTCCGTCAAAGACAACATTCCAGTATCTTTGGTGTAAAGTTCTCTGTAAGAACCAAGGTCAGTTTTGATGGTTTGTATCCATTGGTATTAAGTAGGAACTTATTCCTTTATTCCCGTCCGTCAAAGACAACATTCCAGTGTCTTTGGTGTAAAGTTCTCTGTAGGAACCGAGGTTAGTTTTGATGGTTTGTATCCATTGGTATTAAGTAGGAACTAATTCCTTTATTCCCGTCCGTCAAAGACAACATTCCAGTGTCTTTGGTGTAAAGTTCTCTGTAGGAACCGAGGTTAGTTTTGATGGTTTGTATCCATTGGTATTAAGTAGGAACTTATTCCTTTATTCCCGTCCGTCAAAGACAACATTCCAGTGTCTTTGGTGTAAAGTTCTCTGTGGGAACCGAGGTTAGTTTTGATGGTTTGTATCCATTGGTATTAAGTAGGAACTTATTCCTTTATTCCCGTCCGTCAAAGACAACATTCCAGTGTCTTTGGTGTAAAGTTCTCTGTAGGAACCGAGGTCAGTTTTGATGGTTTGTATCCATTGGTATTAAGTAGGAACTTATTCCTTTATTCCCGTCCGTCAAAGACAACATTCCAGTGTCTTTGGTGTAAAGTTCTCTGTAGGAACCGAGGTCAGTTTTGATGGTTTGTATCCATTGGTATTAAGTGGGAACTTATTTCTTTATTCCCGTCCGTCAAAGACAACATTCCAGTGTCTTTGGTGCAAAGTTCTCTGTAGGAACCGACAGCTGTTTTGCATCCAGCTGGTCTTTCGTGGATTTCAAATCTCTTCCATTATGTAATTGAAGCCTTTATATTTGAGCCTGTGTTACGATTCATTCTGGCAATGTAACCAAACCGCTTTTTTATATCCCCTACTGATATTTGTTATCGTGCCTGTCATTCGGATAGAATTCTTATCCAGATAATACCATGATCTAAGATTCCACCCTTTTCAGTGTAGTATATAGTAGCAGAATTATCCAATACAGTATTAGAGCTCAAAAGAAGCGGTCTGGTAGATTAAATTGGTGAAACCGCTGGAAGCGTTCTCCACTGATATTGTGAAAGAAACATTCACGTCTTAATGTTTTCATTTGCAATATCACTATCGATTATAACTCCATGTATAGAATACTACACAAAATACGAATTTTCTTGTAACATATCTTATCAACTCTTATCTTTTATAACTCCACTAGACAGGTGACCCGGGCTTCGCCCCGGGATTGACCCGTGTGCATATCTACCCGAGTGATATATATTTAGATAATATTTTTTTATAATTGTTTGTTATTAGAATTATCTATTTGTTTGCATCAGCATAATTTAATCTAATCTTTGTTAGAGGGCGCTGTTCGTGAGCTAAGTAGAATAAATCGAATATATAGTTTTAATAATTGATTTATATATTTTTTAAAATAGCCTATCGTCTTCCCCGTATTTTTTTACTTATGTATGGAAATTTTGGTTTGAATTAGTGAACTACTGCGAATTTGTATACCGGACATACAAACAAACATACAAATATTGATTTATATATATATAGATATAGCGTGTTGAAGCCTCTAGAGAGATAAGGAGTTATGTAGGAAGGGGAAGTAAGATAAAAATAGATAAGTTATAAACCCAATCAGTTTATAGCTGCCATAAAGGTGGCTATAGCCGGTTGTTACAGCGTCAATCTCCCCAAGATATAGAGTCGATATACAATACACTCATGGAAAAAACTTAAGGAAGTTTCATAGTTTAAACATAAACCATTCCTTAGTTGCTTATATACCGGCGGATTTCCCATATATGTAAATTGGAACGTTCTCTCCTTTAAAAAAATAATACTCGTATATGAATATTATTGTGGTGGTGTCTTGTCCATTCAAATTTTGTTTCTCTATGGAAAGGGGGGGGGGTGTGCTATTGCCCCGTTAGTCAGCCACATTTCAGAGTTCCCTGTTCACAGTTACCGTAGCGGCTCACAACACCGTACTACAGAACAGTCCCTTACGTGTGCTGCTTCTCCCGCCCGCCACGTAGATGAGGTCTTCTGGGCGGGATATGAATATTATAAAAGATAATAATAAAATATATAGACATGCTAAAAGGTACAACTTCCTTAAGTTTTGTCTATAAGTGTATATCCTTAGAGATAATCATATGGTATATACGGCGCCAATGTCTTCTTTAAACGAATGTTCCTGTTGTCGTGTCCAATGAAGAGCCTCAGATGTCTCCATGCATCTATCTCTATCACAGCAGCAGCAATGTCCACTATCTTGGGTGTGTAAAGCTGCTGTTCTGGGTCCATGTCAATTTTCTGCAAGGCTGCGGCCATTTCTGGGCATGAGAATATGTGGGTAGGTGTTAGTTCCACACCAGGACAGTTGTTACATGTCCTGTAGGTTCTTGTGTCATCTGGATGTATTGCCATTCCTTTAAACGATTGAATATTATATATTGTAATCAGACATGACGTAGCCACGCAATAATATTTGAAATGAAGGCGATAAAAACGTGGTGATTTTCTTTTAATGGTAAAACACAAGCTTTCAGGCAAGAATGCCTTTCCTCAGTTTACAACTGGACAATATTTTAAAACTATGGACATGAAAGATAGCCCAATACAGTAGGTAAATACCCCAATACTCCGTGTTTTACCTCGCCAATCCCCCCAGCTGAACTATTTACCTACTATATTGGGCTATCTTTCATGTCCATAGTTTTAAAATATTGTCCAGTTGTAACCTGAGGAAGGGCATTCTTGCCTGAAAACTTGTGTTTTACCATTAAAAGAAAATCACCACGTTTTTATCGCCTTCATTTCAAATATATTGCCACGTCGAAAATTAGGAAAGACAAACTTCAGGATGACACAGAAATTTATTCAAGGCACAAACACAAACTAAAAATAGATAAAAATACAAGAGAATCAATGAGGGAAGTGTACACAGAGTAATACGTCCAGGGTAGCCTAGTGGACATGGCATCTGCCCGGTAAGCGGAACATTGTGGGTTCGATTCCCATCCCTTTCCGTTCGTCATTACTCTTCATAATTCATCCTTTCATACCTCATCCGAAAAGGTTAGAAATAGTCGATATTTCGCCTTGAAATAAAAAATTTGATTTTTCATTGAAAAGAAACTCATGCGGTGTAGCTTCAAGTGTCGTTTTACAATCACAGGCCGCAGTGTATTATATTGTATTATAAATAAAATATATAAACATCAAAATTAATAATTTCTAGATAAAATAATAAATACTTTGCTACACAATATATACGAATATTATAAACGAATATTATACGAATGGATATATAAGGTTGTCCCAAAATTTCGTGTTTTTCTTAAAACGTTGTTTTTCTTGTTACTTGGCGAATAATATTAATACGGCGAATACACAATAATACATAATACAATTACTTTATACATAATACAAAGACATTATACATAACGGCGAATATACATAATAATACATAATACAATTACTTTATACATAATACAAAGCCATTATATATAACGGCGAATAATATTATTACGACGAATATACATAATAATGCATAATACAATTACTTTATACATAATACAAAGACATTATATATATATATGGCAAAGCTGAATCACCTGGATGCTCGTGTGGAGCCGAAGAACAGAACCCCAGACACTTATTAACTGACTGCCTGCTGCCCGCTGACCTTTGGGAACTAAATCAACTTCCCATAACAAATTTGCAACATCTGGTCTACACTAAGGACATACACCAAAAAGATTCAACAAATTCTGCAGAATGTACTTAACTAAATAAGTGACTACTAATGTAATCAATTTGCATACTGATATGTAAATATGTATATATCCCTTTAAACTACTTTTTCTTTTTTTTTCATTCAAATGTATATATTTCACACGCAAATATCCGATTTGTGGATATAGCGTGTATTCTGCAATTGTTAAATAAATAAATAAATAACGGCGAATAATATTGGTATTTTAAATTTTTTGCAAGTGTTTACGAACTTTTGGGATAACCTTGTATTATATGGATATTAAATAAATACAAATATTATACGAACGGATTAAAGAGTTTTGCCGTATAATACTAATTGAAATTGATAAAAATTAACAAAGGATTTCGAGCAAAGACATTCATCAAACTGGCTTATCAAATCTATTTCTCTAAATACATACAATTAGTAAAAATCAAATTTTAAATCTATATTAAATACTATTCAAAAAATATAGTATCGATTTTTTGGGATTTTTTTGTTTCATTTGTTTCTCATATTTAACATTGAAGAAATATCAATATTTCAGAGAGATTGAGATTGAAACCTATTTATTACAATGTCCATATAAGATTATATAAGGTTAAATACAGAATAAATATAAATATGAATAAATATGATAAATATATAGATAAATAGATATAAATATATAAAATAATTGTAAAATATACATTTATATGTTACAAACTATGTAAATTTAAAATGATTTTTGAAAGTTAAAAGTGCAGTCGTTAAGAATATAATTTAAAAAAAGGAAATTAATCTCAAGAAGTTTATTTTGTGAACTCTTGAGCAAAAGAATACATTAAATTTAAAGTAAATATAGAATTTAGCAATTAATCCTATATTACAATTTACATATTTATAAAAATTAAATCTAACTTAACCTAACCTACTCTAAAAAACAAAAACAATTCATTTATATATTTAAAGTGGCGCCATCTGGTGGCCAAAGAATAACAGAGTTATTTTAGAAGGATGATTAAAATAAAATAATATTTACAAAGATTTATATTTATGACATTTCTATAAATTTATAAAAATTATATAACATATATATATATATACAAGGTCTTCATTGGTGGCGCCCACCGCGGGAAAATTTCAGAGAGAAAGAAATATATATTTACTCAAATCTCAACTTTTTTCAAAAAGAAAAAGAAATTATTTCTTTTTTTATATAGGTAATGTTCTCCGAAGGTAATAAATCTTGAGCGCTCCATTGGAAAGGGGCAAACCTATTAATTTTATCGAAATAGCCCTGAATGGCAATTACCGGCAATTAAGATTGTATTATATGGTAATAAATTGGTTTACGTTTTCCTTTGACTTAATTAGGAAGCGATTTAATTGTTCTCTTTCCCACTAGTTAATTATAGCAAACAAAGATTTGTATGGAGTTTGGAGAATTATCTTTTTTTTTAAGTCTCATTAAAAATCGTATATATATTCAACTAATAGTTTCCATTGATGTAATTGCAGACATGATTGGAAAGACTAAATTGTATACGCTGCGCAATTACGTTTTATTATTATTATTATTTTTTTATTATTATTATTATTTATTTTTTTTTTTTTTGATATTAAAAGTTTTCGAATATTTTTGATAAATCTTCTTCAATGTGAAAGAATATAGTCTGAGGTAGAGTTAACTCGAAAGCTTGCAATGTTATATATAATTTTAAAAATAAAGAGAATTATTTTGCGTTTTTTTTCGTATAGTTTTTATTCTTTAATTTATATAATAATTTATTCAATTATATAAATCGGAACTATACACTCATGGACAAAATTTAAGGAAATGGAAAGTCTTTTATGTCGATCTTTAAATGAGAAACTTCTATTTCGCAACACCTTGCCAACGAGTTTGAAGCATGCGTCACGCAGACCAATCAGCAGGAGACAGTGTACCTTCCCGTTAGCGTTTGTCGGTCGGCGCATATGTGATACACAAACGATGACTGAAATAATGTGAACTGTGCATATATTACTTAGATGACGCCGAAAAGTAGTGGTGAACCAATCAGCGAACGAATAAAAAAGACGTCTATATAAACATATCACACACACAATGTATAAAATTATCGTATAAAATTATTCACACAATATGCAAATTTCTAGACAAAGTGCCGATGCAGCCACTTGTAGTGGTCTAAGTAGGCACTTAATGGCGGCCTGACACCCTCAAGAACACTTCAACATTCTGAATACAGACGATTGTTGGCCATTTTGTTTTTATCATCATCTTCTGGTGTCACTCGATATCCATCAATGAGTTTCTATACCGCCCATGTACGGAATACAACTTTAAATTTAAGATAAAGCAAAATTTAATACGTTGTTGTGTTCGGTGAAATTTTGATCTTTTTTGTCACTTTTCTTTCTTTGAATATTAGGTAAAGCGACATTAAATTAGTCCAAAATATCTGTCGTTAATGAGGTGTGGTCTTTAACGAGGCGATTTTCCTACCATAATATACAATATTCATACTATTTTATTCTGCGCACATACAAGACTTCATATCAGTAAATACATTTACTTAATACTTTCCTTTAATTTATAATACAATATAATACAGCTTATGATTGTAGAAACAACTTTTGACAATTATACCGCAAATTTTTCTTTTGAACGAAAAATAGAAATTTATTTTAACGAGAAATAAAGACTATTTCTAACCTTAGGGATGTAATATGAAAGAATGAATTATGAAGAGTAATGATAAACGGAAAAATATAAAGTGTCCAGGGATTGGAACTGAGCACTTTATTTTTCCGTTTATCATTACTCTTCACAATTCATCAATTTCATACTTTATCCCTAAGGTTAGAAATAATCGTTATTTCTCCCCTTAAATTAAATTTCTATTTTTCATTCAGAATAAACATTCTCGGGAAAATTTTCAAATGTCGTTTTTACTTTCCTGTAATCTTCCTTTAATTTTAATACAAATCAAAAGAAATGCGACATCTTTTGATATTTTTTTAATCAAATAAAGTATTTTTTAGAACAATTGTAATATGATAGATCAGCGCGCCATCTGTGATTGGAAATATCAACTATTTTAGAGACGTATAATTCTTTTTACAACAACAACAACAGCAGCTTTATTAGGACATTTCCGTCCTGTATGGACTCGCCATACATCATTTTCATGGAGAAAAGGAAAAAATAAAACATAAACAAAGGAGAGAAGGAAAAATGAAAAGGAAATCAAAGTATTCAACATAACGTATGATTCTTTTTAACACAAAGCAATAACGCGCTATCTATACATATAAAATAAAAGGATTTAAAAGCGCGAATGTTTCTTTTATACATAAAACGAACTTCTACTGTCCTTACTGCGATGAAAAAATATATTGGGAGGGTTTGGCTCATCAGTGATTTACCCTCCCAGCGGTTTCGCCAATTTAATCTACCAGACCGCTTCTCAGAGCTCTAATACTGTATTGGATCATTCAGTGTAGCATATAAAAGCAGAATGATCCAATACAGTATTAGAGCTCTGAGAAGCGGTCTGGTGGATTAAATTGGCGAAACTGCTGGGAGGGTTCACCACTGATGAGCCAAGCCCTCCCAATATATTTTTTCATCGCAGTAAGGACAGTAGAAGTTTGTTTTATGTATAAAAGAAACATTCGCGCTTTTAAATCCTTTTATTTTATATGATTCTTTTTAATCGGTCGAATTTTCTAACTTTTATTTAAGCTGTTGAAAACTGTAGGGCCGATTTTAAAGGGAGAGGTACATCTTTTATTACATGAATATTATTTTCCCGCATGAAAAATGAATATATATAAAAATATTAAAAGATTAACAAAACGTAAACAACGAAACTATAATTTCGTTCTTAAACAAAAAAATATATCCCCAATAATTCAACTTATTTTAAACATGGTATTGATTAATCGATTTTTTTTTAATAACAGAAGAATAATAGAAAGACAAAATTACAATACAAAGAGAAATGTTTCCATTAGCTAATAATTAATACGTCTTTTAGACTTTTTAAAAATAAATAATCAATTGTTATATAGGATTTTTTTTTGTTTTACCCTGAATTGTCAAAGTATATTTTTAGAATATTAAAAAATGGAAATAGGGGGATCGTCTGAAATTCAAACAATTTGACGTTTTATTCGAACCAAACGATGTATTTAACGTTTATTGGAAAATGCCAACGCCATGTTAAATTCGTGCAGACAACCCTCTTCCTTGAAAAAAAACTTCGTTTTTTTATTTATTTTTCATTGACAGGCTCTAATTTGTTCGATAAAATCTCACATTTTTTTCCTGGTTTTATATATACTTACAAATCTAAAAGTTATATCTTACATAAAATTGATTTTTAAAAAGTTTTTATGGTATCGTAAAAAAATGAAATATTCGATTTAAATTTACTATTTTTCTCTGTAATTTACAAACGATTATTAAAATTTAAAATGTTTATTGTTTTTTTATTATTATTTATATTTCTGAAAGAGAAAGATAATTGACAATTTGAAAAAAAAAAAGATTTATTGACACCTTGCACGCACTAATCAATAAATGATATTCAAGAAAAAAGAGAGATAGTTTCACGCGCAATTATCCAGATCAGATATAGCGTGTCTTGTTTGCAACTGGTAATAAATAAATAAGTAAAGAGATAAATAAAGAAAAAAATGTGAAAAAAAACCAGCACAAATGTGGAATCTTACTGGGATTAAGTGAATAAATTAAGAAAAAGGCATCTCCTTATTGTGCAAGTGAAAGTTACTGATGGCTTGCGCCATCTATCGGAATAAATATCAACTATTCGTTGGTTTTTTATTATTCTAGAATTGGTCTAATTTTCTTTATTATCAAGAAACGGTATTTGGTCAATTCTGGAATAATTAAACATCAACTATAAGTTGGTATTTATTCCGATAGATGCCTTTAAGAATAATATGTTAAAAGGTTATTTAGTATTGATAACTTTAAAAGGTGTTTATTTACATATTTCTATGTTTGACCTGATGAAGATCTATTGTTCGAAATATTACAGTTTTACAATGAAAAGTAGCGTCTGAAAATCGTTTTTAATATTATTTTACTTTTATAATGTACATTCAAGGACAGAACTTAATTAAGTGGGAAGTATTTGATGTCGCCGGTCGACTTTTTTTTTTTAAAGGAAACAGTTGTAATTTTATTCACACTTGGATATCTCGTGTGTCTTCAATAAAGTTCACTGTGTATCAAATATATTTCAGAGTTATTGTCTGAATCCCGATATACATGTTAAAAGGTACAACTTCCTTAAGTTTTGTCCATGAGTGTATCTTTCATAGTTATTGTCTGAATCCCGATATACATGGTAAAAGGTACAACTTCCTTAAGTTTTGTCCATGAGTGTATCTTTCAGAGTTATTGTCTGAATCCCGATATACATGGTAAAAGGTACAACTTCCTTAAGGTTTGTCCATGAGTGTATCTTTCAGAGTTAGTGTCTGAATCCCGATATACATGGTAAAAGGTACAACTTCCTTAAGTTTTGTCCATGAGTGTATCTTTCAGAGTTATTGTCTGAATCCCGATATACATACTAAAAGGTGAAACTTCCTTAGGTTTTGTCCATGAGTGTATATATATACACTCTTGTTTTTTATGGCCGAAGTGTCTTTTATTCATAAGAACTATGAATGCCGGCCAGGCAACCTCTATCTTCAAGAAAATTTACATACACTTTACGATACAAATCAATAACACGCCATCTATATATAAAAAATGAAAACATTAAGACGCGAATGTTTCTTTTCACAAATAAATCAAACTTCTACTGTCCTTACTACGATGAAAAAATATTGGGAGGGCCTGGCTCATCAGTGGTGAACCCTCCCAGCGGTTTCGCCAATTTAATCTACCAGACCGCTTCTTTAGAGCTCTAATACTGTATTGGATCATTCTGCTTATATATAGTACACTGAAGGGTGGAATCTTAGAAATGGTATTCAAGCAAAACTATGGACATAAGCTTTTAGAACAGTAGAATTACTTTATAGTTTTTATTTTTGGTTAATAAACTAAATGAGGTATAACAATTTCATAACATCTAGTACCATAGATGGAAATTTTGCCGGGAGGATATTGATCTAAAGAGACAAAGGTTGCCTCTCCCGTCAAAATAGACATCAAAAGCTGACGCTATCTATCGCCATAAATGGCGTCAGCTTTTGACGTCTATTTTGACGGGAGAGGTGACCTTTGTCTCTTTAGATCTTGTACCATGTAGTTTTTGTTAGCAATTGTCTTTTTTTTTCAAAGTAACAATTTAATCAATTTATTATTGTTTTAACACCGAAATTTCGGATTAAAAAAAAAATTGGATTCCTAAATTGTTTCCAGACACAATAGGCTTAACTGACACCTACTAATGGTGTTGTTCTAATACGTTTATTATTATTTTTTTTTTTAGAGTTTGTTAAGACCTAAATACCAACGCTTCAGTTCTACAAACGGATCTTTAACTATAGTCAGTTCTTATTAAAGAAAGAAAGTTTTATTTTTTGATAAGGCACAATTTGGATTATAGATTATAAACACAAGGTAATAAGACCAAATCTAAATAAATAAATAGTGTGAACTATTATATAATCACACTATTTATTTATTTGGATTTGGTCTTATTACCTTGTGTTTTTTAAATCTATAATCCAAATTGTGCCTTATCAATTTTATTGACTTCTGAGTACTTTTATCTGAAGATGGTAACAACGCTGTTACCGAAACGTTACACACTATTTATTTATTTGGATTTGGTCTTATTACCTTGTGTTTATTATCTATAATCCAAATTGTACCTTATCAATTTTATTGACTTCTGAGTACTTTTGTCTGAAGATGGTAACAACGCTGTTACGAAACATCACACACTATTTATTTATTTGGATTTGGTCTTATTACCTTGTGTTTATTATCTATAATCCAAATTGTGCCTTATCAATTTTATTGACTTCTGAGTACTTTTGTCTGAAGATGGTAACAACGCTGTTACCGAAACGTCACACACTATTTATTTATTTGGATTTGGTCTTATTACCTTGTGTTTTATTTTTTATAATAATTTTTAATATTTCTAGCTTATTTTTTCCGAGAACGTATCTGGAACTTATTTAATAAGATCGAAAAGTAATCTAAGAATAGGTTTCTTTTACCATTTTTATTTCTTAAACTTTCTGGGGGAGGAGGGAGGGGGGCATCATGCATTTCAACAGGAGAGCTGGATGCCCTAAAAATGAAAATAGACATATTCCATAACAGTGTTAAATTACATATCAATTTTAAAATATCAGTTGTAAATATCCACGCTGCGCGCGTTTATATTTGTAAATATTTCATGTAAGATATAGTCGATGTATTATTAAGCTCGTTGAAGAGCGATTATCACTTGAAAGCTAGCGTTTTGAAATAAAAAGGAAATCATTGTGAGGAAATATTTTGTAATTTTAAAACTTTTTCACAATTTATCATGAATAGAGAACAAGAAGTATAACTTCCAATGGCCCCCGATTCTTGCAAAAGTCCAACCCCACCAGTGAGTGCAAGTAATCAAACGGGAGCTCTGACATATATGTAAATGCAAAGTCGAACTGCTTTTCACATAAAATCAGTCGCCTACTTTTACCCACCATGATTATCATGGCCTGTACCACGTCTACTAGGGATAAGCAAAAAAACCAACAAATCGTATATATGGATTTAAGATAATTATTTCATAATATATATAAATTAACGAGTAAGCTAATTACTACACTAATTTATAATGAGAATTCATCCAAAAAAAAAGGTTTAATTTGTCCAAGTATTTACCTGATTAAAGTGAAATCGGAAACTCACTTCACTCCATGGAGAATTTTCTTTTTCTTCTATGAAAACTCCCAAGTTAATTATATTTGACCGAGGACCTGGAGTTTTTTTGCAAAACTTTAGTTTCGGTATCCAATTAGGGGAGAATTTGGAAGTTTTTACATTGTCAACAGGAACCCCTTAGTTAAACGATTTCTTAATAGGAAATACATAAGATACTGATTCCCTATCTTTACTCTTCCCCTGACGTTGTCTCTGTAACTCCATGACAAATGGTTTGGTGATTCGACGGCGCGGGCTAATCGGGAAATCGACTTACAAGTCATGCACGGTAGAATCAAAAAGTTCCCGTACTTTTAAAAAATAAAATATAAAACAACTTTTTAAAAATGTAAAACAATTTTACTGAAAATAATAAAGCCTAAACTATAATTTAATTTAGCACCGCCAGTAAATGCGCATGCGTAGTTTTCATTTTAGGCATATTTTTGTTGAAAGTATTTAGCTCGCGTCGGTTTCTGCAATGTCATCAATTGAGCAAAGGGCAAATATTAAATTTTGTGTAAAATTTAAAAAGGTATTTCACAGAGACATTAGCATTAATGAATGAAGCTTATAAAGACGAAAAATTGTCACGAACGTAAGTTTATTTCTGGTATTAACGTATGCAGCGACCTATTTGAACGCGCTATGCAATCTCTGGTTGTGATTGGTTGTCTTAGTACTGGTACCCTCACTACTAATCCTTGATAAAAATACCTCAATTTCAAAAATATATATGTTATATATAAAAATAAAAAGATTGAGAAATCTATTGGTTTTTCGATTATCTTGAGGATTATGCTATGTTAATGCAGTCGTGGTTGAAAATCTTGAAAGTGAGATAAAAATAGCTTTAGTTGAGCTTAAGGAATATATATTTAAAAAAACATAATTTAATAAAATTATTGCCTGGCTTAAGACGTAAGAATCAAAAAAATGAAAAACTTATTTACATAATGTACAAAAGGTTTGAGACGGCCATCGGGAAACAACAACATGAGTTTTTATAGGGGAAGAGTGATCTCTGGCGGTCGATTTAGCAGAGTATATGAATCTATGAAATATAATTTTAAATAAAATAATATTTTAATATAACATATATATTTATAACCAAATTTTTCTCTAACAATTATTTTATTTAACCTAAAAGTTTTTTTATACTTTTATTTTTACAAAAACGAAGTTTATCTTTTCCTAGTACCTGTTGAATTATTCCCGTTTTATTCACTCTCCTTATCTAATCAACACCTGTCTCACTTTTATCTTCCCTGGCCTGGGGAATCTAACCTTTTTTGAACAACCTTGGTAACCGTGCAGCACCTTGGTACTTTGATATAGTACATTGGGGCTTGTCTGCTTACTAAATCCATTTTTAGGCTCGAAAACCATACACTTTGGTTAGTATCCCGTAAAACCCCTCTCTTTACTCAGAAAACATACCTATCCTAAATTTTCACGGCCTTCCACAGCTCTCTGAGTATATTTCTGCTGTTTTATTCTTGAAACCATCAGTAATTGTATTACGATGCACTAGCGCGCCATCTGTTATCAAATTACGAAACTATTTTAAATGCAATATAACAGCGGTATGGTAGATTAAACTGGCGAAACCACTGGGAGGGTTCATCACTGATGAGCCAGGTCCTCCCTTTAATTTTTCCATTGCAGTAAGGGCAGTAGATATTGTTTTGTTTTAAAAAGAATATTACGCGTCTAAAATAGTTTCGTAATTTGACATCAGTAATTGTACCATTTACCTTAAACAACCACTTTAGTTCACCTTGTTTCATTTTCTTATACACATCTACCTTCATATCCATTATTATCTTAAAGATCATGATATCTATACATTATTGATCTTATACCACTATTAGGCTACATCGAGAAATCTCAAGTATAGGTTAAAGAAGTTTCCACCTTTGCTGGTGCCACCGCCAACACCTGGTCCCATTGATCCTTCAGCTGGGCGAGAGTCCGAGCGCTGTCCATCTAACATGGAGATACCTTCCTACCTGAACTACACTTTAAACACCATAGAAGTTACAGAACTGGAAATATAACTTTCTGTGATATTGCATGTTAGAGTTGTGTCACCCCACAAAAACGTATAATTTATTTTCAAAAATATTTTCAAGTTATCAGAAATCCCTATATATAAAGAAACAGTTATTGATTTAATAAATCCAAAAGGGACTTGATACCGCGTGAAAGCCAAGATATAAAGAAGGGACTCGGTAACCTAAGAAGAGGACTTAAAGAAAGACATTTACCTAAATGTTAACTAGGCACAGTGAGGGCTCCACGTGAAATCTAGATACATAACACAGAGGCGGTTAGAGGTAGACTATACTATCTCACACCGTCATGTATTGCTACACACTCTTGAACCCAACTTCCCAATTCCGACAACTCGATGAACTCGTTGAGTTCACTATTGGACAACAAAGTATAATGGAGCGGACTAGAGACCGAAGACAGAACTGCTGACAATGCCAACGCTGAAAGCCGGACTTAACGTCACACGCGAGGCCTCCCATCGGAGTTTTGCGCCAGAACCAGCAGACTAGTAATCAGTGCCTAGTCCTGGGTCTGTGGAGCGAGCCAAGCTGCCGGAGGAGAAGTTGAGTACCAATCCACGTTATGTGACACAGGGTTAAAGTAGTGGGTCCTCCCGCCCAACGTGGAATCGTAAATGACCACAGCCCCTGCTGTGATCATCACAGAGGTGTAAGCGCTAAAACCCGCCCCGCTGTCAATAGCTACTGTCTAACACTAGCTAGATCCTGCAACAACGTCGTTAGTAGAGCTGGAACACAGGGAAGTCACGGTATCTGGAACATCTGTTACACACAGCAGCCTAGAATTCAGACTTTATGGTCAACAGATTGCTATTGTCACCGAGTCCCTTTTTTATCCTTGGCATTCACACCGTTTGTAAAGTTTTTTTTTTTTTAATTCTATTTGATTCTTTGTGATTTCGATTAGAAAAGAGCAAAGTTCTCAAGAAAAGTTTTTAACTATGCCAAAGAACCCATTACAATTTCGTTGCAAGTAACCAATTCATGGAACAGCTCTATCAGTAACCCAAAGACACCAGATCCCTCCAAGAACCTCAGGAAAACCTAAAACCTTTAGATTCAATTCATATTCCTTCAACTAAAATAATACAAAAAAACTACGCACCCAGGAGAGAGGTAAAAATCATCAAATTGCTTGTAAAACTGTTTTAAAAAAGATTTGTGGCTGATGCCATTACACTTCTTAAAAAGGGTAACTGATAAGGTACAATTTGAATTATAGATTAAAAACACAAGGTAATAAAACCAAATCTAAATAAATAAATAGTGTGTGATGTTTCGGTAACAGCGTTGTTACTGAAACGTCAAGTGTTCAACTAGCGTCATGTTGATTTCTATCAATCCAACCAATCAGTTGAGTCAATTCACATCACGTGATATTTATCCAACTTCTGGTTGGCTGATATCAAGATTTGGTGATCAAGAAGCTGTCCAGCTGACATTGTGGCCCTCATCAGTAGAGAGGCGACACTAGAGTTAACATCTGAGATTGAATACAAGATTCATCTGGTTAATGCAATAGATGCGAATCTTCTTTATATGAATTCAATAATGAAACAGGTTTATGGAGATGTGAGTTCATTTTTATTGTAATCTCAAGTTTTCGGACATTACCGTTCTTCTACAGAAGTACAACAATAAGCCAGTAATGGAACACCGTTAGATACTAACTAAGAATATATATTATATATTCTAAAATTCAATTATTTTATTTAAAAAAAAAAAACATATATTTTATTTCCATTCGTTGACTGTTCCACATTTTTTTACCATAGATTTAGAATCGTAAAGATAGAGGCTGCCTGACCAGCATTCATATTTATATGAAAAATAGACACTTCGGCCAGTTAGAGTTTTTTATTTTCTCAACGTTTCGACAAATATCTTTTGTCTTCGTCAGGAGAAGTAAATATATTTTTATTTACTTCTCCTGACGAAGACAAAAGATATTTGTCGAAACGTTGAGAAAATAAAAAACTCCAACTGGCCGAAGTGTCTATTTTTCATATAAATAGATTTAGAAGATACCACTTTTTTAAATATTTGTTGTAAATATGTATAGTTAAACTACCTATTTTTTTAAAAATCACGATTATAGGATTCATTTTATAAATTCTATATTACTGTGAAAAATAATTCTATGTGTAATTTTACTTCAAGTAATTCAAAATAAAATCTACTTGAAAGGTAAATAACTATCTTTTTTTCACGACTGCACCTTCAATTCTCTTTTTCAACAACAAAACACAAAATAAATCATAACATATATATACAAAATACAGCCAATATATGTATATATATATACACACACATTCGTGAATTGCTTTTCTTGATTTATCAAGAAATTGTGTTGGCCAAATATCACGGAGCAAGTTAAATAAACGCTTAGTTTATTTTTGCTCCACTAGATGGCGCTCTGCCTTCTGTAAAGCACATGTGCTCCTGGTCAAGATATGTCACTTTTTTATTTTAATATATATATTTATATTTAGTTAGTATCTAAAGGCGTTTATTATTGTACTTTGTTGTATTCCTGTAAAAGGGCGGTAATGCCTGGAAGCTTGAGATTACAATAAAAATGAAAGAAACTCTTATCTCCAGAGAAATCTGTTCTCTTATTTAATACTTCTGGTAATTGGAATTTCTTCGGTATGGATATATGTCAGATTGATCATAGGAATTCTTACCTTCATTCTTCAACATATTGGTATTGTTTTGAAAAAAAACAGAGCAATCCATAAATACCAATATTTAAATAAAAAGACATATATTGAATCAAAATATAATTTATTTTTCCAAAATTTCAGTTGGCTGAACGCCAACCTTTATTAAGGTTGTGGTGTGTCGATTTATTAGTCCAGCAATGACCCAGAAAGTATTTCAAAGTTAGTGTTTTATTGGTATTACTTATTGGCTACATTTTTAGAGGAAGACAAGAAGGACAACACACACATAATAATATGTTATAACACCTTGATAAAGGTTGGCGTTCAGCCAACTGAAATATTGGTAAAATAAATTATATTTTGATCCAATATATTCCTTTTTAATTAAATATTGGTATTTAAAATAAAGTTTCTAATATTGTCTTCATATATTTTCATTATTTCTTTCTTCCTTTTATATTTCGCCAACATTTTCTCTTCATTATCAAATATTGAATTATATCAAAATTTGTATCATTAAATTTCTCATATCTTTTATAAATTTCAATGAAATATTTTTCTTATTCTCGTTCTTTATAAGGCACAATTTTTTGTCTCGTTAATTATATTTTGTTTAATGAGTTTATTTTAATTCTTATTTTTTTATCATATACCAAAAGAAGTAGAATTAATTGCGCTTTTGCTTTATATCTTCTGCTATTGTCAATCAGACTTTCACGTGGTCAAATTTCAATTTAAAATATCACAATATTTCAATGAATATATTTTTCTTCAAATATTATTTTGATATATGGATTAGAATTTTTTAAAATCTTTTTTGTGTGTTTCATATTAATTAATTATATATTTTAAATATATATATATTTTTCTATAATTTAGTTTATATTATTTAAAAATATATATTTATACAAATATTATTATGGATGGTCAGATTTTTAATGATAAACTAGAAATTTTTCTCTAACACAAAAAATTATCTATAAACCATTGTTACACTCAAAATTTTTCTAATTTATTTAAAATAAAATAAATCCTACAAATAAATATAGAATTTTTAAAAAGTATTTTTGTTAAACCTTTTATTTTCATATTAAGAAGAAGGGAATTATTTATTAAAAGAAATAGCTTCTATCTCTTGGATTTTTTCTACCATTTATATTTTCACCTTCTTAAAAGATGGCTGATAAAATAATTATTGATAATATTTAACTTCACATGTAATAAATTCGTGGATGGCTTTTCTTGATTTATCAAGAAATTGGGTTAGCCAAATATCAGGAAACAGGTTAAATCAACGTTTAGTTGATTTCTGTTCCACTAGATGGCGCTCTGCCATCTAAAAAGTACATATGCTCCTGGTCAGGATATGCTTTCTTTATTTTTAATATCATAAATTATAATGGAAAACCTATATGTGATTGCTGTAATGATCTTATTTTTATTAAAGGCATCTCTTCTAATCGTGAAACTAAAAGTTTCTGATGGCTTACGCCATCTGTCGGGGAATAAATATTAACTATTTATAAATTCAATTACCATCAATCGATAAAATTTGTAACAAATAAATTTACTGGAAATGTGTTTCTTTTCAACAACAACAAAAGCCTTTATTTAGGGTCACTGACCCTATACAGGATTCACCAGAGGTATGCATAAGAACAAAACAGTGAGACAAAGGAAACAACAATATAAACAGAAGAAAAAAGAAAAAAAAAGAGAAAGAGGGAAGCAAGAAAAAACAACACAAAAAGAGTAGCAGTAAGAAAGTGAGGAGTGAGTGTCACTTGGCCTTCTTCTGAGATATGGACTTGTGGAAACCATAAAACGCCGTAGCAATATACTTATTCTGGGTCATATTGTCAATTATTGATAGAGTGTTTCTTTTAAATAATATGATCAAATATTATCTCTACAGACTTTACTGTAATGATATAAGTTATTTCCTATCATTCAATAACTTATATCATTTCAGTAAGGTCTGTAGAGATAATATTTGATGATATTGTCACTGAATAATTATTTTAAATATTCTGTGGTATATCATCATTAATATTTGCATAGTCAACACCCCTTACCATTCTTGTATATTATTACTTGTAAATAATTTTTAGAAATAGTTTGGCATTTTATAAATAAATTATTTTTACTTAAACTTTTGTTATACTCGTCATCACTACCGTGACAACTGGTGGAGAAGCTGGAATATTCCCTCGACGCCCAAGCCGTTAGAAGAAGCCGAAGACTACAAGGACTAGAACCTCAAGAAAACATCGCTATGATCAAGCAAGAGACACAGACAAAAATGGGTGAGTACCATTTTCAACCTTTTAGAAACCCTTCTATTTTTACTGGAGAATGCAACCAGAATCCAGAAAAATGGTTGAAAGAATTCCATCGCGTCGCTCGCTACAACTGCTGGGATGATTCAATGTGCCTCGCAAATGTTTATTTTTTCCTCCAAGGAACAGCGCACAGATGGTACGAAAATGTTGAAGAGAAAATTAATTCATGGGATATTTTTGTGAAAATGTTTTCTCAGAATTTCGGACATCATGTCACCCAAAAAGATCAACTCGCAGAGAACCTCAAAACTCGAGCTCAGGGGAAGGAGGAGACCAGTGATTCTTACATTCAAGATGTTCTCCATCTGTGCAGAGAAGTGAATCCGGCTATGATGGAAAATGAAATAGTTGCACACTTGACGAAAGGAATATCGGAGGAGATATATCAGTCAATCATCATTTTAGACATTGCAAGTATCGATGAGTTCATCAAATGGTGCCGAAAAATCGAGGCTTCAAATAAAAAACGTGTAAAAAAACGTGTAGTATTTGACAGACTACCGAATGTTGCCGCCATCGATTCAGCAGACTCTGAATCAATGGAAGACTTAATCCGACGCATCGTGCGTGAAGAGGTTCATCGCGCACTAAATCCGGAGTCAACTACCCCTGAACCATCTTCTCTGAAAGAAATTATCCGAGAAGAGATTGAAAAAAACGTAGCTGCAATTTCGAAGCCTATTCAAAGGCCTCCGCCACGACAGTCGTACCCCAACCAAACACGTACATTCAACCAGGTTCCACGACGTCAGTACCCTACCCAAACGCCCATATATAACCAGACGCCACCACAACGAAGAACGGATGAATGGAGGACGCATGACAACATCCCAATATGTTTTAATTGCGGCCGCCCAGGCCATGTTAAGCGATATTGTAGAGAACGCCGACAATGGACGCAGAGACCCGAAGGACATGCACCAAGCACCCAAGAACCTCAAATGGGTAACCACCAAGCCATAAGAAGCCAAACCTACCGCAGACAATCGCCGTATCCAAACAGAGGAAGATCCCCAAGACGCCAGTCCATTTCCCCAGGCCGCCATACAAGCCAATCCCCACGCCGCTACAATCTAGAAAAAAACTAAGCGTCGCGTCTTCTTTCGAGGGGGAAGCCGCGGGTGTGAAAAACCCTCCATCGTCGACAGCCGCTAAATTACAACAAAATTATGTCGAAATCATCATTGATGACATTGCATTTTCTGCTCTGGTCGATTCAGGTTCCTCTTTTTCAGTTATCTCTGATGGATTAAGACGACAATTAAAAAAGACCATGTTCAAAGATAGCGGAATGACTCTGAAAGTTGCTGATGGCAAGAATGTTACATCGATCGGCCGATGCACAATCAGCTTGAGCATCAATGGATTGGAACAGCCGCTTGAGTTTATCGTCCTCCCTAATAGTAACCCAAGTATTATCCTCGGATGGGATTTCCTAGAGGCATCAAATGCCGTGATTGATTGTGGACGCGCCGAAATCAGATTGGAAGAGGCCAAAGATGTACTAAATTCACCAGCTTCCATGGGAAAGGTTGTGGCTAGCAGAAGCGTCGTAATCCCAGCCGAATCTACCAAACTAATAAATGTTATGAGTGAAGAGCTTAATGGGCAAAATCAGGTACTTTTTGAACCTTCGAAAAAGGTATTAATAGGAAAAGGGTTAACACTTCCCTGTGCATATTCAGGCTTTCCCATAATAAAGGAAAACTTTGGATCGTAAATTCTAGCACCACAGCTCAAATAGTCCCTAAGGGAATGTGCCTAGGAAAAATTCAAAGGGTTGAAGAAAATAACTTGACGGCTATTTCAGAATGTTCTGAATCTAATAAGGAGGTGAAAAATGCGAATCATGCCAGTCATGCTGATAAAAGTGACTTTAAATTTTTACAAAATTTAATTAGTGATGATTTATCAGAAGAGCAGCAGTCTCAAATCTTATCAATTTTGAAACGATATGATAAAATATTTGATAAAAATAATGAATCTGTAAAGCAAACTTCATTAGCCAAACATAAAATTGAAACTGGAAACCATCAGCCTATTAAGCATAGACCATATCGAGTCTCCCCTACAGAACGCCAAGCAATCCAAACGGAAGTGGACAAAATGCTAGACGCCGGTATTATACGTCATTCAGAAAGTCCATGGTCATCGCCGGTTATTTTAGTGAAGAAGAAGGATGGTAACTGGCGTTTCTGTGTGGATTACAGACGACTAAACAAAGTTACTAAAAAAGACGTTTACCCACTACCCCGAATCGATGATACACTTGACTCCCTGAAAGGAGCCAAATTTTATTCATCAATGGACCTTCGTTCAGGATATTGGCAAATAGAAGTCGACGAAGCAGATAGAGAAAAAACTGCCTTTATCACCCCTGACGGACTCTACGAATTCCTAGTCATGCCCTTTGGCCTGTGCAATGCCCCTGCAACATTCGAGCGCATGATGGACAAGATATTGAAAGGCCTGAAATGGACGATGGCCCTCTGTTATTTAGACGACATCGTGGTGTATTCCAAATCGTTCAACGAACATTTACACCGGCTTGAAATCATACTACAATGTCTCGACAAGGCCGAGCTACGCCTCAACCCAAAAAAGTGCCTTTTCGGAACCAAACGAATCAGAGTGTTTGGACACCTCGTCGATAGTAAAGGTATTTATCCCGATCCAGAAAAAATTGAAGCTATCGCCAAGTTTCCAACCCCAAAATCTATAACAGATGTGAGAAGCTTCATTGGCCTATGTTCCTATTATCGTAGATTTATCGAAAATTTTGCTGAGAAAGCTGCTCCTTTACACGAAGTCCTCAAAAAAGATAATAAATTCATGTGGAACTCTGACCAACAGGATGCTTTTGATTCCTTGAAAAAGGCATTGATGTCTGAACCTGTTCTTGCCTATTTCGAAGAACAACTGCCAACCGAGCTTCATACTGACGCCAGCGGCTATGGAATTGGAGCTGTCCTCGTACAGATCAACGATGGGAAAGAGCGGCCAGTTGGTTATGCTTCAAGAACTTTATCTAAGGCGGAGAAGAATTACTCAACAACGGAAAGAGAATGCTTGGCCGCAATATGGGCCATCAACAAATTTCGACCGTACCTTTTTGGTCGTGAGTTTGTCATCGTCACTGACCACCACGCTCTTTGCTGGTTATCTAATCTGAAGGACCCGACAGGAAGACTAGCAAGATGGGCTTTAAAACTCCAAGAATACAATGTAACGGTTGTTTATAAAAGTGGACGCAAACACCAAGATGCCGACTGTCTTTCTCGAAATCCTCTCCAACTTGAATCGGAAGAAGCATACAATGATGAGGATGATGATATACCCTCAATAACTGCTCTGACATGCTTCGAGGCTGAACAAAGAAAAGACCCTAAAATTTGTAAATTGATAGAGGAAACAGAAAGATTTGGTGCCGAATCGAAAGGATATGAAATGTTAAAAGGAACCTTATACAAAAAGAATTTCGACCCCCTGGGAAACCAACACCTTTTAGTTATTCCCAAGCACTTACGCTTAGAACTACTGAAAAGTTTACACGACGCTCCCACAGCAGGTCATCTTGGATTTTCGAAGACATATGAGAGAGTTAAAAATAAATATTTCTGGCCAGGACTTCTCCGGGACATACGGAAGTATGTCGCTCATTGTAAAGAGTGCCAAAGAAAGAAACAATCAACTCAAAAGCCACCCGGACTACTTAAGGCCATACCTCCTGCAACCTCCCCTTTTCAGAGAGTTGGAATGGACCTCCTTGGAAGATTTCCCAAGTCTGATAATGGTAATAAATGGATCATAGTCTGTACCGACTATCTTACTCGATTTGCCGTTACTAAAGCCTTACCCACAGGGGAAGCAAAAGAAGCAGCCAAGTTCTTAATGGAAGATGTTGTTCTCAAGCACGGAGCCCCCAGAGAAATCATCACGGACCGAGGACGAGTATTTCAATCCAAGTTGATTGCGGAACTCACCAATCAATGCTCGTCGATACATCGGTTCACGACAGCGTATCATCCCCAGACGAATGGACTGACGGAGAGGTTAAACAAAACCTTAGCCAACATGATCGCTATGTATGTAAGTGTTGAACAGAAGGACTGGGACGTAATCCTGCCCTACGTCACGTTCGCCTACAACACGGCAAAACAAGATACGACAGGTTTTACCCCTTTTAAACTGATTCATGGACGCGAAGCCGAAACAACTGTAGACACTCTTTTCCCAAATCCGCATGAAGATCTCCAAGAGGATTACAGTCAGAAGATTGCCTCGCGAGTCGAAGAAACTAGGCAGCTAGCAAGATTAGAAACCTTGAAAGCCCAAGAAAAGGACAAGGCCAGATATGACTCAAAGCACGAGGCAATGGATTACAACGTCGGTGACCTGGTATGGATTTTCATCCCGATAAGAAAGGTGGGACTCTCAGAAAAACTGATGAAAAGGTACTTCGGGCCATACAGGGTTACTCGGAAACTCTCTGACGTGACCTTCGAAGTTGAACCTGTGGACCAACCAACCAGGAGACGCAAAACAAGAGACCTGGTCCAAGTACTGAGAATGAAACCCTACCATGACCCTGAGGACCAAGCTGATCTGTTCAAGTGATAATTACAGCGGGACGCTGTTCATCTAGGAAGGGGGCAATGTCACTGAATAATTATTTTAAATATTCTGTGGTATATCATCATTAATATTTGCATAGTCAACACCCCTTACCATTCTTGTATATTATTACTTGTAAATAATTTTTAGAAATAGTTTGGCATTTTATAAATAAATTATTTTTACTTAAACTTTTGTTATACTCGTCATCACTACCGTGACAATATTATTGAAAAGAAACACATTGCCAGTAAATTCATTTGTTACAAATATTAACTAATCGTTAATTTTTAATCATTCCTGTACCGGCCACACACCATTGACTAATCAAGAAAAAGCTAACCACTACGCGCTTCGGATTGTTGGCCCTCATCAGCGTGGTGCAAGCTGTGTTTATTATAGTGAAATATATTCTAAGAAAATGTTTTGTTGTGTTAAGGAGGAAACTACGCTCATGTAAACATATATTTCGGGAGATTTTTTTCATCTCGTTTGAAACCGTTATCATTATATCATATAATGGTAGATTAAACTGGCGAAACCGCTGAGAGGGTTCACCACTGATGAGCCAGGCCCTCCCTTTAATTTTTCCATTGCAGTAAGGGCAGTAGAAATTGTTTTTATTTTAAAAAGAATATTACGCGTCTAAAATAGTTTTGTAATTTGATACTGAGAATTGTGGATTTCAAGTTTTAGTTTAAGCGGACACGCTTCGTGGATCAATTAAAGGAACTCACTGGTTTAACGGTCGTCGAGATGGTACATTGAGCTCAAGACAGATGGTTGACGTCGTGTTTGGGATGTAATAAGTACAGTGGGCCACAACGTTCGATCACGAATAAAATTATTGTAATAAGAACATTGGAATATTATATCATTGCTATATATACATTAACGTTTAAAAAAAAAAAAGATATATAAATGCTATATATTATGAAATTTCCTCTTTTTTTTTCGAGATGGCAGAACGCCATATCTATATATATAAAAATGAATGTTTGTAAATTTGTTTGTTTGTTTGTATGTCCGGTATACAAATTCGCAGTAGTTCACTAATTCAAACCAAAATTTCCATACATAGGTAAAAAATACGGGGAAGACGATAGGCAATTTTAAAAAATATATAAATCAATTATTGAAACTATATATTCAAATTATTCTACTTAGCTCGCGAGCAGCGCCTCTAGCGGTGAAGATGGGAGGTAATATCAGCTGACCTAATGTACATGTAAAGTTTGGAGCGGGACGTTTCACAAGAGTGACATCCACGGCGCCAATTTATAATTGTAACGAATAGTGTTTGAATAAAACATTTAATCGGGTAAACCCGTGCGTTGCCCGGGTCATTTTTTCGTCTAGTAGTAGAATAAAAATCAACTAAACGTTATATAATATCGAGGGGGAAAAAAAGGAAAACTTCCGAGATTCGAACTCACGATCTTTTATTCAGGTTTAAACTTTGTTGCTCGCGATTCAGTCACTGATATAAAAACACTGCACGCTGATTGGCTATTAAACTCAACCCTGATTGGTTAATTGAGTTCACGTGATTGTGGAGAACCAATCAGCGAGAGAATAAGCTATATTTACTACTGTAAACAAATACATATAAACCGAGCTAAAAGTTATAGTAATTTTTTTGTAAATGAACAAGTTGTTTGTGAACTTAACGATTTGATTTCTGATTTAAAAAAAAAACATATTTAAAGTTTAATTAATTTTGTAAATACATTCTAAACTTTCTACAAAATCTGGATCTCTAATGTTTTCATGCGTTGAATAATGTAAATAATTTATGTAAATAAACTTTTCTCCTTGTTTGGCGCAAGTATCCCTTGCGGGATATACCGCTTTGGAAATAAAATAATTGTAATTGTAATTGTAAATATAATAGAGAAGCCCCTTTTTTTAAACTATTATTATTATCATAACCTTTTCCCTTGATTCCTTTAAAGTGTATAAAAATTAGGGCTATATACATGATATACAGGGTAGCCTATAAGTCCCGAAAACTTTAAATTATTTATTAAAAATTAAAAGGCAAAATAAAATAGTACAAATGTGAAATTGTACTGGGATAAGGTGAATAAATTATGAAAAAAAGGCATCTCCTTATCGTGTAACTGAAAGTTGCTGATAGTTTGCGCCATCTATCGGAATAAATATCAACTATTCTCGTTAATTTTTTAATTATTCCAGAATTGGCCAAATACTCATGATATACCCTTGATTAATCAAGAATGGGTATTTAGCAAATTCTGGAATAATTAAAAATCAACGAGAATAGTTTATATTTATTCCGATAGATGGCTCAAGCCATCAGCAACTTTCAGTTGCACGATAAGTAGATGCCTTTTTGCATAAAATAAAATAGTTATAGTTTTTATTCTAGTTTGCCTTTTAAATTTTTATTAAAAAATGAAAGGGTTCGAGACTTATGGGCCACCCTCTATTTATGATAAATGGCACAAATAATATTTTTATAGTTATTCCCACTATCAAAAAATAGCACTATATTTGTCACATTTATATAATATACACGTATATGCATATACGTACTTGTATATGTAAAATTTATTTCATATTCTTTTACTTACATATCTGACAAAAAAGTAATCTTCACGCCTACTTTAAGACAATATTAATAAAAAAAATAGGGGCAGAAGATTTCGAACAAAACGCTGTTTTATCGTCTGCATTTTGGACGAGCTCAAATTTAATAAGAGGGGGGGATTGAGGTGAGGGGTAACCCAATTTGCACATGCCTTCTCTCTCTCAGGGGGGACCAGATTAGATTTGAATTTATTGACTTCCAAGATGGATGGGATTTCCCTCTTTTAAATGAATGTCGACGACGCCAATGATGTACTTGGCACCACTGCCACCCGTTCCCGCCAAAAAATAAAAAAATTCGTCTGCCATTAGAATTTGATCACGTTTCATTTTTTTTTTTTTTTACATTTAGAGGCGCTTTTTTTACAAATTCAAGTCATTTTTCATGTTTTCTCTCGTGAATAAATGATATGGATGTATGTAATATGGATAAACGTTATATATTCCATTTTTTACTATGTGATTTTTTAAAATATTGTATGCTCATGTTACTAAATTCTCAAAATAAAATATATCAAACTGAATGCTTTTCTACTTTGATGTAAAAACAATAAATCTTTACATCAAAAGGCCTCTTTAACGATCTTTTTAATTTAGCGACTTCTTTTCCAAAGTCACTAGCTTCTGCTTTAATCATCGTAGCTTGAATAGGTCATGTCTGTTAAAGTTCACGCCTCTTTAACGACCACGTCTCTTTAAATACCGCGCGTGTCTCTTTAAAAACCGCGCCCCTTTAAAAAAATACGTCTCTTTAACAACACCGCGCCTTTTAAAGACTACAGCTCTTTAACAACACAGTGCCTCTTTAACGACTACCCCTCTTTAAAGACCACGCCTATTTAACGACCATCCCTCTTTAAAGACCGCGACTCTTTAAGAACTATTCTCTTTAAAGATCGAGCTTCTTTAAAGAATATGTTGCTTTAACGACCACGCTTCATTAAAAGCTGTGAATATTTAACGACCAGGCCTCTTTAAAAACCATGCCTCTTTAACAACGCCACGCCTCTCTAAAGACAATGTATCTATAATGACCGCGCTTCCTTAAAGACCATTTATCTTTAACGACCACCCTTCTTTAACAACCGTGCCTCTTTTAAGATCATGTCCCATTAATGACATGCTTCTTTAAAGACTGAGTTTATAACGCCTCCGCGCTTCTTTAAAAACCACGCCTTTTTAAAGATCACACTTCTTCAAAGAATATGTCCTTTTAGCGACCCTGCTTCTTTAAAGACCATATATTTTTATTGACAACGCTTCTTTAAAGACTGTTACTCTTTAACGATAGCGCTTCTTTAAAAACCATGTCTCTTTAGCGACTGTGATTATTTAAAGAATATGCCTCTTTAACGATCATAAATTGTTAAATACCACGCCTCTTTAAAGACCACTTTTCAATGCCCCCTAATTTTCACCTTTAAAATGCAGTCCTTAATTATTATCAACGCCTTAGATCTGACCAGTGCAACTTAAAACTATAGTTGTTGTTTTTTTTTTTCAAATGGATAAATTCTTAAATAGTGGACAGCTTTCATTGAACTGAATATGCAAAAGAGGATTGGAAAGGCTCGGCTCATCAGTGGTAAACCTTTCCATCGATTTCGTGTTATTTTGATCCACCGGATTGTTAAAATTATCGTAGTGTTCTTTCTGTTTATATTCCCTGCACTTGTAAGTTCATTTTCCGGCCTCGTTCTCGAACATCTGGCTGGTTACATCCGGGAGCTCGAGGAAGACACGGCGCACGATGACGACGACGGGATCCTTTGGGACAGGTGGACCACCATCAAGGCGGGACTGCTGGCGGAGGCCAGATCCCTGCACGATCCCCGCCACGCTGCCAGCGACAGCTACGTCTACAGGGCGAGACGTTACATCGCGGCGCAGCTCGAGGCCTCCTCCATCCGGGCCGACTACCCTTCGCTGCCGGACCTAGCACGCGCCATCCGCCTCCGACGCCCGGTCAGCGTCATCAGGGACGAGCAAGATAACATCATCGAGGGCCCCGAGCTTCGGCGGAGGGCGTTCGCGACCTTCCAGCCTCGCTTCGCCCGTCCCACCAGCGATCCAGCTGCGGGAGCTGCCTTCATCGCCAGCAGCGCGCCCACCACCACCCGCGAGCGGAGTGAGGAGGACCCGCTCCACCGGCCGGACATCAGCCCCAGCGAGATCGCCAACGCTATCGAGCACCTCCCTCGCGGAAAGGCCCCCGGCTGGGATGGCTTGCCGTGCGAGCTCCTCGTCGCCTTCAGCGAGGACTTCTTCGCGGAAGCTCTGGCCCGGGTGTTCGCGGCATCACGGCTCCGCGGTGCCCTGCCTCCGTCGACGCGGCGCAGCTTCATCTGCCTCGTGCCCAAGGCCCGCGGAGGTCGCGGCCTTAATGGCTACAGGCCCGTCGCGCTGCCCTCGGCCGACTACAGGGTCCTGGCCGCCATCCTTCACCGGCGCCTCAAGCCCCACCTGCGGACCCTTGTGCCGGAATGCCAGACCTACGCCGTCCCCGGGAGGTCCCCGTCATGGAACATCGCCATGGTGACGGACGCCGTCGAGGAGGCCACCGCCCTGGGCTCGCCGCTGGCTGTCATGGGCGTAGACCTGGAGTCCGCCTTTGACTCATTGGACCGCGGCTTCCTGGAGTCCCTGTTGATATCCCTCCGCCTCCCGCCGGCCTTCTTGGCATGGATCAACATCTTATACGCCGGGGCGGACGCTACGATCCGGGCCGGAGGATTCTATACCTCGGCCTTCCCCCTCCTCAACGGCCTAAGACAGGGTTGCGCCGTGAGCGCCGCACTCTTCAGTATCGCCACGGGGCCGCTGCTACGTCGCCTGGAGTTGACCCTCGGCGTGGGCAACGTCACCGCCTACGCCGACGACATCGTCCTCCTGTTCCATCGCGACGAGGACTTCGAGCGGGTGGCGACCGTCTTCGAAGACTATAAGCAGGCCTCCGGAGTTGGCGTGAACCTCCGGAAGAGCGCTGGCCTCTGGTGCGGCGCCTGGCGCAACCGCGGCGACTCCCCTCTCGGCGCCTCCTGGTCGACCACCTCCATCAGGGTCCTCGGGCTCGACATCGCCCCCAGGAGCACCGTCATCCACCGGGAGCAGCATCTCCTGGCCCTCCTGGAGACTGCATGCCGCAAATGGACGCCCTTCACCCGCGGCCTCTCCCTCGTCGGACGAGCAAGAGCGGCGAACACGCTGGTGGGGTCCACGATCCAGCACCACCTGCATGGATACCTCCCATCACCCCCGACCATCGCCAAGCTGCAGGCCCGACTGGCGAGGTTCGTCTGGGGGCCAGACCACACGGCGTGGCTTCCCGCCAACGTCATGGCGAGGCCGGTCACCATCGGAGGCCTCGGCCTCCACGACCTCGCGACCCAGCTCCAGCTCGCCTGCCTCAAGGGGGTGCAGGTCGCGCTCCGCGGAGGCAGAAATGCTTTCAGCTGGCTGGTAGAAAGCGGTGAGGCCTGGATCCACCCTCCACCGGACGGCACCCGTCTCCAGCCCCGCCGTCTACGGCTGCTGAAGCTCTGGGAGGAGGCCTCCAACATCCTGAGCCTCAACCACCGGGCGCTCCCCACGGCTCAGCTGCTGGACCTCCCCATCATCGGCGGCTGCCGGTTCCTCCGCCCTCCCGACCTCCTGGCCCCCGCCCGCTGGAGCGGATCCCGAGTCCGGGACCTGATCGAGGAGGAAAACCTCATCGCCCGCCCTACGCGCTCGGTCCTGGCTGACGCCACGGCCCTGGGCGCCTTCTGTCGGAGGCTGACCTCCGAGAACGCCGTGGGCTTCGGGGCGGAGTCCACGCCTTCATCCAGCTCCCTTGCTGCGGCCGTGGTGCTGCGTGGGACGGCTACGCCGTTCCTCAACGGCCTCACGACCCGCTCGGCCCGACGGGCCCTGGATCGTCCGCGCCTCGCCGCCACGCCCATCTCCAGATTCCTGGCGAGATGGACACCCACCATCAATCCACCATCCAGGATCGACTGGGCCTCGCTGCGGCGCTGCGCCTATTCGGGTCACGAGGCCGACGCAGCTCTCAAGCTAGCCCTCCACGCCCTGCCCCATCCGGCCCATCCTGCCTCGGTCGGCCCCTCCTGTCCTGCCTGCGGGTCCATCGACCGCTCCCTCGGCCACCGTTACTGGTGCTGCCGCTCCATCACGCCGCTCATCAGAGAGGCCTTCAACATCATAGGGCGGCCCCCTGACCTGCAGGCTTGGATCTTCGGCGGGTCCGGCCTTGAGGACGACGCCCTTTCCATCCTGGCATCGGCAAAGTTGCGAATTTATCGCTACTTTGTACAGGTTGGGCTCGGAGAAGCAGTGGAAGACCCGCTCATCGCCTGGTCTAGGACCCTCCAGCGCCGAGGTTTTCTTCCTCCATCTCCCATCACCATCTTGTAAAATATATTTCATATATGTACATATTTTCTCTTCTCTTCTCATCTTCTTTTTTCTTTTTCTCTCCCTATGATTGAAAATGTATAATATTGTCTAAGATGACAATAAATATTTTTTAATTGTCAAATTGTCACACACACACACACACACAACACACACACACACACACACACAGATATCATGATTCTGGATTCGATAAAGTCTGAGATCAGAGGAATGTTGGCCAGACTATGAACACAGCTATATGATGTGGATTTATAGGCTTGTATACACCATGTTAGTATTTGATATTGGGTTGAATTTAATTTTTTCAAACATTTTTTATTTAAATATTTGAACCAAATTTATGGATTGCTCTATTTTCAAAATAATTAATAGTATAAGAAGAAAGAAGAGCTATTTGATATATACATATTCCGACTTTTATTCTGTGAGGCTATTTCTTCCTAAGACCGCTTTATGATAGAGTTCTATATCACATATTGGGATGTTCGTTTCTTGACTTAGACTGGCTTCTCCCGGGAATTGCTCAGACCTCATTATATTATTTAATATTCAATCTGTCAGATAACAGGTCATTCACATTAAATGTATATAAATTTTACATGAAGGCTTTGAAAATCAAAGACATGTCTAATTAACCGGATATTTTCTTAAATTTCTTATATTTTTACTTATATAATACCCCTTCTCATATAATAGAGAATCTGTATGAGACCAGAGAGTCTTAATAAAGGCTTTGTGTGTGTGTGTATTTCTATAGCTCTGTTTTTTGTTTGTTTCAAATCAATCGCCTTGAAAAATTTTAAATATTTATATACAATTCAATCCATATAAATATAATATAATTGGAGAATCTATTATTATGAATCATTTGTATCAATCCATTTATAATGCAAATTATACAATTCGTACTATTTTTACAAACGGAATACCTACACAGTTCCATCCAAATTTTATACTCATTCAATTTGTTACACGGAAAATTCCAGAAATACTTACATAAAAGAGGTCTATCAGAAACACCATCAAATTGTTCCTGCGGAGAAACTGAACAAACTTCACCTTATCTATGACTGTTCAGAACTTTACAGAAGTGAGACATCGATTGTTCCCTGATCTAAATGATTTAACTTTCTTATATCAGCTACTTTGTCTATATAAATTTTATGAACTCTGTCGATTAATACATGTAAATTTGTAAAACGACATTTAAAGATTATCCCGCATGAGTTTCTTTTCAACGAAAAATCAAAATTTATTCCAAGGAGAAATATCGATTATTTCTAACCTTAGGGATGAGGTATGAAAAAGGATGAATTGTGAAGAGTAATGATAAACGGAAAAATAAAAGTGTCCAGGGATGGGAATCGAACCCACAGTGTTCCGCTTACCGGGCAGATGCCATGTCCACTAGGCTACCCTGGACATATTTTTCCGTTCGTAAATAATTCATACGGGCTGCATTATATTGTATTACATGTAAATTTGTAAATATTTAAACCTAAGTTATAATTTGTTTATTGTTTCGTTTCCTTCCTCTGTAATAGGAGCAAATATTTCAATATCGCGTCTGGTTGATTAATAAAAAATAAATAAATACAATTGGATAGATAGTGAGACATTTCATTTGTGGTTTATTATTCAACAAAACTCTATAATGATATCATTTATACACCCATACCTCGCTTTGCGTCGGGGTTACGTTCCAAAAAAACACGACGCAAAGTGAAAATATGTGAAGGCGCAATCAAAAACAAAGGTGTTGCCATATTTTAGCAAAAAAAAATTCAAAAAAAAATTAAAGACTCGAATCCAAAACAACGCAACTTCGAAAATCTAACGACGCACAGTGAAAATCAGTAAAAAATTAAGCAGCGACGCAACTTCGAAAAAAACGCAAAACGAAACGACGCAAAGCGAGGTATTGGTGTATATGTTTCACTTATATAGAAATTTTAATAAGGACACTTGTCAAATATTCAAAACTTCTACTCAAAAACTTTTTTATTGAAGAAAAAGGCGACGTCTGAGAGAACTTGTCAAATTTTTACGATAAAAAGAAACTTTTATTTTTAGAAATATTGATCATTTTGACACTTATCTTTATAAAACTTATTCATAATAAATTATATTGATAAAATTCATTGAAATATGATGATATGCATTATATATATATTCAAAAAAGTTGCATATATTGGATTTATAATTATTTTATTGTTCCAATATTTCGAGGGGTAACTCGCCTCTCTTTATCGAGGATGTTTGTGTTTTTTTACTAAAGCATGTTAGCACGCGTACACCACTCTCATTCTACAAGGCCAATGAAATAATTGTATCTTTGATTTAAATATTACACTCAGTATATATACAGCTGAAAATTATATATAATATTACAGATCAACACCATTATTATTATTCTGTCTACACATTGTGTGTGAAAGAGAGAGAGATTTATATTCAACAGTGTAATTGTAAATAATTGTTTGTATACATATTAATTCTAAATTAATGATAAAATTTTGAAAGAAACATAGAACTAATATTCTATATACAGTTACGAGCGTCATTCCTCATCTCCTAATCAATCAGTCATCAGTTTTCATCTCTGTCACCGTTTGCTTTTTTTTTTGGAATGGCGCCCTCCTATTGGTTGGCTACGGTCACGCCACCTTTGCCCCCCCCCCACTCGCTATTTCGTCTTTGTAACTATTGTGTTGGAGCGGGTCGCTCCCTAAATAAATGCATATATTAGATAATAACCAAATGGAATCCTCTCTTTCTTTTTCCCAGTAAGAGACGCCTACGGAAGCCAACAGTACATAGACAGATAAAGCACATAGGCTATAGTTATTAACTAACATATGCAATTATTTAAGGCGCCAATTTATAATTGTAACAAATAGTATTTGAATCAAAACATTCAATCGGGTAAAACACGGGCGTTGCCCGGGTCATTCGGCTAGTATATATATATATCTGATGGATTTTTTCTATAGATTAAAAAAACACAATTTCATCACGGTGTTGCTAAAGTTAATTTTTGTAACCGAAAAAAAAAAGTTAATACCTTTAGATAATAAACTTTCAATAGCGGCAGAAACGGCTGCTGATGACGGGGAGCAAATAGGATTACTCTGTGAAATTTTAAACCTGTTACTAACAGAGTTTCCAAGCTGTTTGATATTATTTCGCTATATTTTATGAAGGGAAAATTTAGGAAATTTCCCCCTTCCTCAAACCATTAAGTTAGTTTATTATAATTCCTTTATTTTTTTTTACAGAGAACAAAGAGATAAATATTTTTTTTATTGAAATTAGATTTTATGAATAAAAATTAATAAAAATCTTTTGATATTAAATAAAGTTTTGGTTATCGTATGCCACAGAGAGCCCCCGTTTAAAATTTGATAATATTAATAATAATAAACTTTATTTTTCAAAAAGGTTACAAGTTTTTCTCTAAAAGGTGTAACGAATGGTCAGTCTATTTCCATATTTTTATTCACAACTTCAATAAATAACAAGAGTAAAAGTAAACAAAGATATTAACATTTGCTATCTTGACTCCTGGTCAGTGCTTTGGACAAATATGGTCCCCTGATGTCCTGCAGCTCTTCAGCAGTCTTTCTATGGCCTCTACTAGTGGCTCCTCGATAAGATGGTCCCCTGGCCTTGATCCATTCTTGTTATAATAATAATAATAAAATTATTGCTGTCAATACTACAAAAATTAATTATGTAAGTCAACAACATGCCATATATATATATAAGAAATGAAATCGATAAAGAACAAATGTTTTTTTAAAACATTAAACAAACTTCTACTGTCCTTACTGCGTTGAAAAAAGCTTTCCCAACAAAAATTTTTAACCGCAATAAGGACAATATATACACGTCTGTTATATGTATAGAAGAAACATTTGTGTTTTAATGTTTTCATTTCTCAATATAACACCAATACCTCGCTTTACGTCGTTTCATTTTGCGTTTTTTTCGAAGTTGCGTCGCTGCTTAATTTTTACTGATTTTTCACTGTGCGTCGTTAGATTTTCGAAGTTGCGTTGTTTTGGATTCGAGTCTTTAATTTTTTTCCCTAAAATATGGTAACACCTTTGTTTTTGATTGCGCCTTCACATATTTTCACTTTGCGTCGTTTCAATTTGCGTCGTGTTTTTTTTTTTTTTTTTTTGGAACGTAACCCCGACGCAAAGCGAGGTATGGGTGTAGTACTAATTATTGTAATTTAAGAAAAGTAACTGCTTGTTCTCGATTTCCTTCATATAAGTTTGTCAAGCTCTTTCTTTCTTCTTTCTCCCTTATTTGATACATTGTAAATAACATTGCTGATTATTGTCAATATTATACAGTGTATTATTCCTGCATATACCCTCTTCTACTTGGAGATTCTGTATAAGACCAAAAGGTCTTAATAATACTTGTTGTTGTTTGTATGTTTATTGATTATTGTTACTATTACTGTTATTCCTGTATATACCCTCTTCTACTTGGAGAATCTGTATAAGACCAAAAGGTCTTAATAAAGTTTTTGTTGTTGTTGGTTGTATGTTTATTGATTATTGTTACTATTACTGTTATTCCTGTATATACCCTCTTCTACTCGGAGAATCTGTATAAGACCAAAAGGTCTTAAGTTTTTGTTTTTGTTGTTGTTATTGATTATTGTTACTATTACTGTTATTCCTGTATATACCCTCTTCTACTTGGAGAATCTGTATAAGACCAAAAGGTCTTAATAATACTTGTTGTTTGTATGTTTATTGATTATTGTTACTATTACTGTTATTCCTGTATATACCATCTTCTACTTGGAGAATCTGTATAAGACCTAAGGTCTTAATAATACTTGTTGTTTGTATGTTTATTGATTATTGTTACTATTACTGTTATTCCTGTATATACCATCTTCTACTTGGAGAATCTGTATAAGACCTAAGGTCTTAATAATACTTGTTGTTGTTTGTATGTTTATTGATTATTGTTACTATTACTGTTATTCCTGTATATACTCTCTTCTACTTGGAGATTCTGTATAAGACCAAAAGGTCTTAATAAAGTTTTGTTGTTGTTTGCATGTTTATTGATTATTGTTATTATTACTGTTATTCCTGTATATACCCTCTTCTACTTGGAGAATCTGTATAAGACCAAAAGGTCTTAATAAAGCTTGAACGTCACGTTTTAGTTAGCTGGAGAAGGGCTTATCTGAAAGATTCCAACAATCAAATAAATACAAAAAATTGCGAAGTCTTATGTTTTTTTTTTTTTTTTTTGTAATTTGCAAGAATTTACAAACATGTGATAATGAATCTATTTACAGTATAATTGTTGTCATTTTCCGTACTTTCCCCGATATGTGGAAAACAGAAGTAAGATCCAAGTACAGCAACAAAAAAAAAGTTATTACATCATCTACAATATATTCAGAATATATTTGATATTCTGTAGATATGCAGTATCTAGAATATTTCAAACCAATATCCACATGGTACCCCATGTTATTTTCAAAACCAACCAAATCTCATGGGAACATGGATGTTTCCGCGCTGGTTGAGACCGTAATGATCTAAGGAGATAACTCTGAAGTATTACCTACCAA
Organism: Cordylochernes scorpioides; assembly: GCA_030710605.1. Lineage (NCBI taxonomy): Eukaryota > Metazoa > Arthropoda > Arachnida > Pseudoscorpiones > Chernetidae > Cordylochernes > Cordylochernes scorpioides. Next base: position 54,820,283 of record CP092885.1, on the reverse strand, counting down.
AACATTGCTGGTTCAAAGTCAAGATTGACTTTTTTTATTATTCTTTGATTAGGATAACTCTTTCTTGCTCTTTTTTTATTATTTTTTGTAAATATGTCAATATTTTTTATTTTATATATATAAATACAGTAGAACTTAGATAATCCGAAAATGTCTTTAATTCGAATATTTATCTTTTGGTCCCTAGAATTTCCTATAAATAGAATTTCCGTTTTTAATTCGAATTTTTGGATAATTCTTTTTTTTTTTTTTGTCCCTTGGGTTTCGAATTATCCAAGTTTGACTATATATATATTATATAAATAAAACGAGATTTCTGTTTGATTTTGGATTATCTTGTGGATTATGCTATGGTAATGCAGTCGTGGTTAAATCTTGAAAGTATAATAATAAATAATAGTTTTGATCAGTAATTTAATTGAACTTAAGGAATATATAAAAAAAACATAATTTGATAAAAGTAATGCCTGACTTAAGGCGTAAGAATAAAAAAAATGAAAAACTTATTTACATAATGTACAAAAGGTTTGAGCCGGCCATCGGGAAACAACAACAATGAGTTTTTATAGGAGAAGCATGACCTCTGGCGGTCGATTTAACAGAGTATTTGGATCTATGAAATATAATTTTAAATAGAATAATATTTTAATATAACATATACATGCAAAATATTAATTAAATTTTCTATATAATGTATATATGTAATTATTATATATTTTTTCTATATTATTTGATATATGCAAAATTTTCTTTTGTAAAATTGAGTAATCCATACTTAATTTTTTTTTTATTCTTATTTTGTATCAAATACCTTTTTTTTTACTTATTTATATTAATTCTTGTCAATTCTAAATTTTTATATATTTATTATTCTTTAAAACAAAATATATCCTGAATGCTATGAAAAATATATTGGAAGGGCCTGACTCATCAGTAAAGAACACTTCTAGCGGTTTCGCCAATTTAATCTACCATCAAGAATGATTTATCACAATGAGTTTCTTTTTTTTTTTAATGCAAGCTTTCAAGTGATATCTTAAGATATTTCCTATAAGAAACAGTCGATGTTTTAATTAAGCCCTTTGAAGAGCAATTATCGCTTGAAAACTTTCATTTTAAAATAAAAACAGAAACTCATTATGAGAAAATTTTATTGTAGTTTTCAAACGTTTTTCATTATTTTATCTTGAATTATCTATAGTAACCTTACATCTTGGTTAATTTTGGTGTATATTTGAAAGAAAATTGGTTGACAATTCGGTTAGTAAATTCTGCAATCAATCTCTACTCCGAGGAGAAAGAATTTCTGTGGAAGTAAGAGATAATTCTGTGTTTGTTCAAAGATCTCGGATAATTTTCCCCTCTTGTGATGGAATTTGCACAGTGTCGGGATTTCAGAATTTTCTTTCTGTCAATTCAGCTGGTGCTACTGATGGTATTACTGAAATTCGCTACATTTTTTCTGTGGAATAATTTCCAAATTAATTATGGATATATATATATATTTAATTTAAAAGGCATATATTGGATCAAAAATTATTTATTTTACCAATATTTCAGCTGGATGAACGCCAACCTTTATCAAGGTGTTATAACATTTTAAAGTGTGTCAACAACAAACACAGCGCCACATAACGTCAACAGCATTAAGTTTTTAAAATATTTTGTTATATTCAATGGCGAGAAAAATTTGAAAAATATATTTATATTATGAACAAAATAATTTTTGTAAAATATGGGTGTGAATATTTTGAAAATTAACAATAACGCCTATTTTATATTTTAAAATTATTTGTACTATGTGTAAAAATATTTTTCGTATAAAAATGAATAAAAATAACAAAATATATATAAAAGAAAGGTTAAACTAAAATATTTTCTGAAAACACAAAGCGTAAAAAATGTTTGAAAAGTTGGTTGAAATAAAATTTTTAAAAAATTTAAATGTAAAATTGTGAAATTCGAAATAAAATATAAGTGAAAATGGGAAAATACTTGAAACTACTTACTTGAAACAAATTACACATAAAATTATTTTTCACAGTACTATAGAATTTATAAAATGAATTCTATATTCGTGATTTAAAAAATAGGTAGGTTAAATATACATATTTACAACAAATATTCAAAGTGTTCTAAATCTATGGTCAAAAATAAAAGAATAATCAATAAAGAAAATAAAATACATGTTTTTAAAAGAATAAAATATTTGCATTTTAGGTTATATAATATAAAGAAGGGGTGCATTCTATTAGGTTTTTAAAACTTTTATTTGCAATTTGCGGAAGAGCAATGCTCGAAGCATATTATATATTTATAATTATGAAAAAAGGGCATCTCCTTATCGTGCAACTGAAAGTTGCTGATGGCTTGCGCCATCTATCGGAATAAATATCAACTATTCTCGTTGATTTTTAATTACACTGATAGACAAAACTTAAGGAAGTTGTACCTTATAGCATATATATATCGGGATTCAGAAAATATCTCTCAGAGTTATTTTCTGAATCCCGATATATATATGCTATAAGGTACAACTTCCTTAAGTTTTGTCTATCAGTGTTATTCCAGAGTTGGCCAAATACCCATTCTTGATTAATCAAGAAAAGCTAACCAATCAAGAATGGCTATTTGGCCAACTCTGGAATAATTAAAAATCAACGAGAATAGTTTATATTTATTCCGATAGATGGCGCAAGCCATCAGCAACTTTCAGTTGTACGATAAGGAGATGCCCTTTTTACATAATTATCCACCTTATCCCAGTACAATATCACATTTGTACTATTTCTTCATATTTATAATTGTATGTAATTTCTACTGTCCTCAAAGCTTATGTCTATAGTTTATTTAAAATACCCCCTTCCAAGAGTATTAGCTTCAGTATCAGTATAAAATGAAAACCAAAAAATGCAATATTACACCGGTATGGAATATTAAACTGGCGAAACCGCTGAGAGGGTTCACCACTGAAGAAACGGACACTCCTATTATTTTATCATTGCAGTAAGGGTAGTAGAAAATTGTTTTTATTTTTAAAAAGAATCATACACATCAAAAATAGTTTAAATATTTTACAACAGATGGCGCTCTAATGCATCAAATTGAATAACATAAAATGATATTAGCGCGCCATCTGTTGAAAGAAATTGTAACTATTTTTGACTCGAATGATTCTTTTTATATTAAACAAATTTTCTACTGCCCTTACTGCAATGGTAAAATAATTGGTAGGGCCTGGCTCATCAGTGGTGAACCTCCACAGAGGTTTCGCCAGTTTAATCTATAATACCCTTCTACTACACAGGTCTACAAAAAAAACTTTTTTTTTTTTTGCACAAGAGAACCTGATGGTGTTTCTAGTGTAACTTTTCATGCTGAACTCAAAAATCTAATCAGAAATTTCCCATCACCCATGGTTTTTGCCTGATGGTCATTTTTTAGTATTGGGATAAATACAGTAATAAATGCAACTAATGTTACGTAAGCATTTTTTAAGTTACATCATTAACTAAGCTAGCGCTTTATTTTTGACAAGAAGAGTTAGTATGTGGAGCCAAAAGCTTTATTTTATTTGTTATTAATTAAATGTTACTCTTTAAGAATCATAAATATTAATTTAAATAACAAATTATTGAAATTTTAATTGAATATATATAATTTATTATTATATAATATTATAATCTGTTTTGCTTTCAACTCAAAAATAACGACAAGCTCTGTAATGCTATTTGCTCATTAATAGCTATTATACAATACAATTTTTGTGTCATTTTTATACAAATTTATACAGTTTTGTGTAAATTGTACAGTAGACTCTCCTATAACGCGAGTTTTTACAACGCGATTTCGTACAACGCGATAAAAAAAATTGCGACAAATTTATTCATACAACGCGAATTTTCGTATAACGCGTTATAAAATAAAAATACATGATATTTGTCACTAACAATTTACCCTAACAACATTCGCGTTATACAAGTTTTATTTCGTAAAACACGAATTCCTATAACGCGATTTCATACAACACGGAACACATTATTCGCGTTATAGGAGAGTTAACTGTATAGAGTTTCAGACATTTTTTTTTTTAATGTAAAAACGTTTCTCTCAGTAGCCTTTTATATATCGGGTTGAGAGAAAGATATTTTACTGTATTTTATTCATTTCTTTTCATTTATTGAAAGATAAAGCATATTATATATTTATAATTATATTTAATTCTGCTGTCCTAAAAGCTTATGTCCATAGTTCTTCTAAAATACCCATTCCAAGAGTCTTACAACAGTCACCTATAAAAGGAAGTTCCAAAAATGCAATATAACAGCGGTATGGTAGATTAAACTGGCGAAACCGCTGGGAGGGTTCACCACTGATGAGCCAGGCCCTCCCTTTAATTTTTCCATCGCAGTAAGGACAGTAGAAATTGTTTTATTTTAAAAAGAATATTACGCCTCTAAAATAGTTTTATAATTAGATAAATTTTTAAAAATTTTTAATTGATTCAAAAATTAATTGGAATTTTAAATATCAAATAATAGAAATATAATCCTCTGTGTCAATTATATTAATCAAATATATAAATCTCCAAGTATAAGGTTTCTTTATTATACTTTAAAAAGTTTACTTATACACCAATACCTCGCTTTGCGTCGTTTCGTTTTGCGTTTTTTTCGAAGTTGCGTCGCTGCTTAATTTTAACTGATTTTCACTGTGCATCGTTAGATTTTCGAAGTTGCGTTGTTTTGGATTCGAGTCTTTAATTAATTTATTTTTTTGAATTTTGTTTTTCCTAAAATATGGCAACACCTTTGTTTTTGATTGCGCCTTCACATATTTTCACTTTGCGTCGTTTCAATTTGCGTCGTGTTTTTTTTTTTTTTTGGAACGTAACCCCGACGCAAAGCGAGGTATAGGTGTATATACTTTCAAACTCGTTAATAGTGTAATAAACTTATCCTTAAAGATTTATATTTGATTTATATAAATATCAAATATGACACCTATGTACATAAGCAGCTCACGCCGGCCTGCCCTAATCAATTAACCGCTAGCCTACCAACAATCCAACATGGCCGCGTTATATAGACATATATGTCAATTAACATAGACAATACTAAAGTTCTATGCAAATATATGCATATCAAATATCGTAGAAATATCTTCAGTTGTCAATTTCAACAGACTGAACGCATATTGGCAAATAAATCTTTTATTTAAATCCAATAAATGCCTTTTTTTATTATCTAATGATTTAAATATAGATTGCTCTATTTTCAAAACAAATTGATAATAATGGATAGAAAATAATTCTTTCACACAGTATTTTATACTTCATTTTGATCAGATTATCTTATATTATATATTTTAATGTATGGGGCTGAAAGACGAACGAGAAGTGCTCCTCGGTGAAATAGGTCTCGAGGGACTCTCTTTGGAGCTCCTGTTGAATGAGGTGGTGAGAAACAGAGCTGGAGCTTTTGCGTTGTTCAAATTTTGGAAGACGGCTGAAGAGAAGAGGAGGCTATATACATAATATAATTGATGTAAATAATTATATGTAAATAATCTTTGTCAGGATTAGAATGATGAATCCTGTATGGGACTTTGATTCCAGTAAAAGGCTTGTTGCTGCTGTTGTATATAGTCACAGTGTAGAAAATACTATACTATACCTACTACATATATCTCTGTATTCTTAGTTCTCTTCTCTTACTCTGTAAACTGGCGAATCCTATATAGGACGAGAGGTCCTCAATAAAGGCTTTTGTTGTATATTGTATATTTTAAAAGGATTTTCCCCCATTTTAAAAAAATCTAAATTACAAAATATTTAATTTTCTAAACATACATCATGCATATTTTTTGTATCTATATACATTCATAGACCAAAGTTAAGGAAGCTGTACCTTTCAGCATGTATATCAGGATTCAGACAATAACTCTGAAAGATATTACAGTGATTTTATTGAGGAAACACGAGATAACCAAGTGTGTATACACTCATGGACAAAACTTAAGGAAGTTGTACCTTTCAGCATGTATATCAGGATTCAGACAATAACTCTGAAAGATATTACAGTGATTTTATTGAGGAAACACGAGATAACCAAGTGTGTATACACTCATGGACAAAACTTAAGGAAGTTTTACCTTTCAGCATGTATATCAGGATTCAGACAATGACTCTGAAAGATATTACAGTGACCTTTATTGAAGACACACGAGATAACCAAGTGTGAACAAAACTTAAGGAAGTTGTACCTTTCAGCATGTATATCGGGATTCAGACAATAACTCTGAAAGATATTACCGTGACCTTTATTGAAGATACACGAGATAACCAAGTGTAAATAAAATTGCCTGTCTCCTTAAAAAAAAAAAAAAAACAGACGACCATCAATATCAAAGACTTTCCAATTTCTTAAGTTGTGTCCATGAGTGTAGATGAATATAACACTTGGAGAGAGGTATACCTATATTATTTCTTATACAAGTAAACAACAACAACAAAAAGGCTTTTATTAGGGCCCATTGCCTTGTATGGATTCGCCATACAACAACAAAACAATACAGTAATTTTTTTCTCCCTTTCCCCATGTACACGTGAGTCTTTATTTTTATACAAGTAAACTTGAATTTTAATATATAATCTTAATATATTAAACATCTCAAATGAAAACTACATTCATATAATAATGGAGAGAAAATAATGGTTTCAATAATTATTATTAGACTTTAATGAAATCCTCTATATGGAATCCTTTAGTTATTTTTTGCCACCAATTTTTAAAATCAAACTTATAAAAAGATTGAATATTCAATTCATATAGACTATGAATAGCTTTCGTATCTATATTGTCGCGAAAAAAATTATTAAATTTTATTTATCACCAGTTGCAAATAAGACACGCTATATCCGATCTGGATAATTGCGCTTGAAACTATTTACAATAATTGTAGTAGAGTAGGTAACAGAATTATTAAAAAGAAAATAAAAATTTAAGAAAAAGAGCATTAATAAACATATACTGTACATTAAACAAATAAACAACAACATAAGCAGATAGAAGAAATAACAAGGTAGTTATTTACAATATGTTAAGCAATGATGGAAGTTGATGAAGTTATCTATAATAATTAGTATCGTGGAGAGAGAAAGTTGATCAAGTTGAGCTATTTACAATGAGTTATGTTCTAAAGTAACTTATTAATTATTTACATTGATGTAAATCAGGACGTATAATAGTATAGTTCCTCAAGCTGCATATCTATATCTATATAAAAAATCAATGTTTGCATGTTTGTTTGTTTGTATGTCCGGTATACAAATTCGCAGTAGTTCACTAATTCAAACCAAAATTTCCATACATAGGTAAGAAAATACAGGGAAGACGATAGACTATTTTAAAAAATATATAAATCAATTATTAAAACTATATATTCAAATTATTCTACTTAGCTCACGAACAGCGCCCTCTATCAAAGATTAGATTAAATTATGCTGATGCAAACAAATAGATAATGCTAATAACAAACAATTATTAAAAAAATCTTATCTAAATATATATCACTCGGGTAGATATGCACACGGGTCAATCCCGGGGCGAAGCCCGGGTCACCCGTCTAGTTTATAATAAAAAGTCTGCAGAACCTATTAAATTTCTCGTATATCTTTCCCTAAAATAAACTATTAAATAGGCTTCCGAATTACTTTAAATATTTATTTAATTAGTTATATAAGAGATTTTAAATATAAAAAAATACTAAGTACATGAGCCAAATCGACCCAGCAGTTAGAGTAAGAGGGGAGAACTGAGTTTTTCTACCTTCCACGTGGCGCCACTGTTTTCCCCGTCCGTCCAGTCCAGTCCAGATAAGAGGGAATACTCTGTCCTCCTGACAATATTACATGTATAGTCTTCACAAATAAATTTACTGGCAATGCGTTTCTTTTAAATATCATCAAATATTATCTCTACAGACCTTACTACAATGATATGAGTTATTGAATGAGAGGGCTTGGCTCATCAGTAGTGAACCCTCTCATTCAATAACTCATATCATTACAGTAAGGTCTGTAGAGATAATATTTGATGATATTTAAAAGAAACGCATTGCCAGTAAATTTATTTGTATAAAATTTTAACGATAAATGGCAATTAAATTTAATGTATATTCTTCCTTGTGTAAATTTATTTTTATTTATGTTTCAATTCACACTTACTCATAAAAGCTTTTTATTTATTTATTTCGTCTCAATTTACAGGTGTTACATTCGAGCACAGCTCGCGAGTCACCTTGTCCTGGCTATTTACACATGGCGAGTTGGTGGAGTAGAGGTGGTCCCCCTAGGCCTTGCAGGAGGGCAGCTGTTGGGCGATGAGCTCTTAACTAAGTGTCAGGGCCGGGTCGTCGGAATCGGGGATTGATATCTCCTTTATTTTTTAGAATATCTTGTATGGTTGGATTATTTGAATTTTAAAAAAGATAGCGAAAAGCGTGTTCGAACCAGGGACATCAGGTTCTAAAGTCTAAAGCTTCGCAGCTAGGTTATTTTGCCTTTAAAAGCTTTTATTAAGATCATAGTCTTATATATAATGCAGTAAGTAGAAAGAAACAGAGTAATCTTAGTAAGTTTATTATGAAAATATAGGGAAAATGGAAGAGAGATTTTTCTTCTTTTTCAACCATTTTGAAAAATATTGCACCATATTTACATATTGTTTTTTTATATCATACTAGCGGACGTACCCGGCTTCGCCCGGGTTTTACCCGAGTAAAGGTTTGTCTAACGAATCTCTCGATAAAGTGAACATTTTTTCCCGGTCCCTTGAAAAATACTCGATAAGTTGAATAAAATCAATATTAATTGGTTCCCTCGGTAATTGGAAGTTAAAGGAATAGTATTTTGCCTTGGAATTGTATCATTATTATTGTATGGACGTACCCGGCTTCGCCCGGGTTTTACCCGAGCAAAGGTTTGTCTAACGAATCTCTCGATAAAGTGAACTTTTTTCCCGGTCCCTTGAAAAATACTCGATAAGTTGAATAAAATCAATATTAATTGGTTCCCTAGGTAATTGGAAGTTAAAGGAATAGTATCTTGCCTTGGAAGTGTATCATTATTCTTGTCTCAAATAAATTGCCGTGTCATCCTGAATTTTGTCTTTCCTAATTTTCTACATTACAAAATCATCGTATCATCATGATAATATTTAGAGCAGATTGTTGAATTATAACAGATAAATTAGAATATTTATCTTGATTATTTTTAGACGAAAAGTTATTTCAAAAATTTTATTTGCTAGAAACCTTCCCAGTACTATACTAAATAAATTCCCAAAGTTTCATGGCGTTCCAATGAGTGGTTTGGTCAGGCATAAAGGACAGACACACATACATACATTTTATATATATATAGACTAGCGGATGTGCCCGGCTTCGCCCGGGTTTTACCCGAGTGAATGTTTGTCTAACGAACATTTGTTAAAACAATTCTCTATAAACTTATAAAACGTACTCGGCTTCGCCCGGGGTTTTACCCGAGTAAAGGTTTGTCTAGCGAACATTTGTTAAAACAATTCTCTAAAAACTTATTTAAAAAAAAGATATATTTTGATAATTTGAAACTCGTAAATTTGAATCTCTCGATAAAGTGAACATTTTTCCCGGTCCCTGTGTGCCGTGTCATCCTGAATTTTGTCTTTCCTAATTTTCTACATTAGAAAATCATAGTTTTATCTAGTGAACATTTTTTCCCGTGTCACATTGCCGTGTCATCCTGAGATAATCTTACTTTTGATAAATAATATTTAAGATAACAAACTTAGTGATAAGAAAACTTTTTATCATCGTCACAATGGGGGCGCTGCTTGCGAGTTAAATCTACAAATCTGCAAATAACTCTAAGGATATTCAAGATATTCAGGAAATTATTTTTCAAAAACCTTCCCGGTGATATACCTAATAATATCCCAAAATTTCACGGCGATTGGATGTATGGTTTTTGAATCTATAGAGTACAGACAAACAGACAGACAGACATTCAATTTTATCTACTTATATATTTGCCTTATTCTGTCTGTTTGTCTGTTTGTCTGTTTGAAGCTCACGGATGGGATTTTTCATAACCATCGGTGGTTCAGTGGTAGAATGCTCGCCTGCCACGCGGGCGGCCCGGGTTCGATTCCCGGCCGATGCATTTTTTTTTTTTACAATTTTTAAAACTCATTTATATATTATACAAGAATGACATCCACGGCGCCAATTTATAATTGTAACGAATAGTATTTGAATAAAAGCATTTAATCGGGTAAAACCCGGGCGTTGCCCGGGTCATTCGTATATAATAATTGTATAAACGAATGCAAGACAAAATCACCGCGAATGTTTCTTTTTTTTAAGGCAATTTCTTTTTAAGGCAATTATCGTTATTTATCGTTAATTTTTGTTTCGATTTTATTGAAAAAAAAAACGATATGGTGCCTTTAAAAATGATCTTTATTACTATGCAGTTTTCTATTTAGTCAATATACCTAAGTTCATGTTGCAAATGTAATTATCTCTATCGATTTAGTAGGTGAAATGCAAAAAAAAAAAATCGACATGATTAAATCTTTATGAAAATTCACATTTTTATTTTTATATTTTCAAGACACGCACAGTTTGGGGCGGGACGTTTCACAAGAGAGACATCCACGGCGCCAATTTATAATTGTAACGAATAGTATTTTAATTAAAACATTTTAAAAACACACAGTTTGGAACGGGACGTTTCACAAGAGTGACATCCATGGCGCCAATTTATAATTGTAACGAATAGTATTTGAATTAAAACGTTTTTAAAATATATGCGCACTCGGGTAAAACCCGGGCGTTGCCCGGGCCATTCGTCTAGTATATATATATTTAAAGTATTTACATATTTACTAAATAGTTTATTTAAATTTACGCTATATACAATTTAAAAATTTCTTTAAAATATTCTCTAATCAGAATTTGATATCAAAAGAGAAATAAGACGAAAAAAATTGGTAAATATAAAAAATAGACTAATATTAATTGTTATGTATTATCCTTATATATAAATTAGCTATTAATATATTTGGAAAATATCAAAATATATATATTGAATTTATATATTTAAATTGTATATATAACTGAATAATAATAATATTTCAAACTGTCATATTATTGCATATTTAGCTTGGCTATGCTGAACAGACCATCATTATAAAAGTGTAACTACGTAAACAATAACAATAAATTTAATTTATATTTAGACATTTTCAATTTTAATTTAGACATTTTCATTTTTATTTAGACATTTCAATTTTAATTTAGATATTTTTAATTTTAATTAAGCCATTTTTCATTTTAATTTAGACACTTTCAATTCTAATTTAGACATTTTCAATTTTAATTTAGACATTTTCCATCTTTATTTAGACATTTCAATTTTAATTTAGATATTTTTCATTTTAATTAAGACATTTTTCATTTTAATTTAGACACTTTCAATTTTAATTTAGACATTTTTTAATTTTAATTTAAACATTTTTCATTTCAATCTAGACATTTTTCATTTTAATTTAGACACTTTCAATTTTAATTTAGACATTTTTAAATTTTAATTTAGACATTTTTCATTTCAATCTAGACATTTTTCATTTTAATTAAGACATTTTTTATTTTAATTTAGACATTTTTCAATTTAATTAAAATGAAAATGTCTAAATATAAATTAAAATTGTCTAATTAAAAGTTAAAACCTATAAATAATTGTCATTATTTATAATACAAACTATAATTTAATGATATATTTAATTAATATTTTAAGATTATTCAATAATTACCAATAATTTTAATTCACGAAATGTCTGGTAGATGACGCTCATTCGTTGTCGTCTGTTAATTTTAATAACACAAATCTGTCACAGAATAAAATATTAATTGAATCAATATTATAACATATTTATTTAAAATAATGTCATTTATTGTTATTTAGATTGCAGAAGTATACTTAATTATACAAGTTTGTTAAACTTCCCAAAAGTCGTTTGGTTTGCAATAACATGACATCCAAAATGGCGGGAAATGAACCGATCGTCTGTAATGAAAATTAGCAGCGATGAAATTAACTTTACGACATTTCAAATTTGGTCACTAGTCCAATTTAATTTTATACTCCCTCCTCTCTCCACAAATTTAATTATTCACAGTATAAATCCAGTTCTGCCAAATTAAAATGAATTTCATGTCGTGTACATTTAGCACAAAATTTCTACCGCTAATTTGATTTTTTTTTATTCGAAATGAATAATTTTTTAGATTTTTTTTTTTTTTAATTCGTTTTCAATTTTTAAGAACTTTTTTATTTTCGTATTTAAAAATTTAAAGATATGAAATTTTTCAATATATTCCTTAATATCAAAACAGAAATAAAATAGCGTTTTTATGTGTACTTTTATAGAGATATATTTTATAAAATATTTTTCAAAGAGAATATATCTTTGAAATATAGGAAGTTCTCATGATTTAATAATTACTCTGTGAAACGCTATTAAAACTTTGGACAGGGTTGCGAATTACAAATTTAATAAATAATGAGAAGAGGAATTCTGTGAAAAATTGGAAGAGAAAAGTTTTGGAGTTTAGCAACAGGGTAGTAACAGTGTGTTAAAGGCTTTTAGTAAAAGTGAGTGTCCTTTTATCGTTTCTTCTGCTTTTTTTTTTGTATAGCCCTTGTGTTTATCTTTATTGTTTACACAGAAAAACAATAAATGTCTTGTAAATATATACAGCTTAGTATATCATTTATTTATTTAACAGTTGGGAGAGACACGCCATATCCACAATTAGGATAATTGCGTGTATATCTTAAATTATATACAATTAACACAATTGAACATTGGGAAGCATGAAAATTAAGCGTTCAATGTCAAATTTTGCATATAGTAATTGGAAATAGTAGCTTGAAATATATACAGTCAACACTTTCGCCTCAAAATATACATCCTGCAGAATCTATTAAACTTAATGTATTGGTCTTTATTGCAAGCAGCTTGTTTTGTATTAGTGTATCATTAGTTTTTCGCATTTGCGAAAGGAATTTTCAAAAAGAAATAAATCTAAAAGAAGTTGATATTGCCACATGAAAAATTAGGGAAGACAAACTTATGAAATATCTTTATTAACGGGGCAAGCTAACCAGAATGAATGATTTTTGAGCCCCGAGAATACAAAATTAAGGATAAGACAGCAATTTATTTCAAGCAAGAACAAACTATGAAGGATAAACAAAAGATAAGGAATGAAGGAAGTTTACAGAGTAGTAAAATATAAACATAAAAAATGATACTCTGTTAATACTAGTGTAATTCGATAAAATAATCCCTTGAATTAATATTTAAATAAAACATAAATCCTCCAGGGGAAAGTTTCTTTTAAAATATTTTTTTATTTAAAAAATATCTCGAGCTTTTGGGCAAGTACGCCCTTCTACGGGAGAAAATGCTTTATATAATTATTTTTATGATTGTATTTGTACCTTTTTTATCATCTAATTTATATATGAGTTGTATTTATGAGATTTATTAATATTTGATTTCTTTATTCTCTAATGGCAAAGTTGAGAGGGCATAGGGATAAGTTCGATTTTTTTATTATATTATAATAATATTAATCATATAAAGCATTTTCTCCCGTATAAGGGCGTACTTGCCCGAAAGCTAGAGATATTTTTTAAATAAAAAATATTTTAAAGGAAACTTTTCCCTGGAAGTTTTTATGTTTTTATTTTAATATTACTAGTGTAAAATATTAAATACTTCGCTATACAATATAATTAAAAAATCGAACTAATTCCTATGCCCTCTCAACTTTGCCATTACAGAATAAAGAAATCAAATATTAATAAATCATAAATACAACTCATATATGAATTTGTTAATAAAAGTTATGAAAAAAATCATAAAAATAATTTAGTGTCAACAACAACAAATAAATCCCTAAATTATCGAACTTAGGTTCTTATATTTAATATTGTACTACGCGTTGTGCTCGAGGCAATTATTGAGTTAAAAAAACATTGCACTCTGATTGGCTAATGAACTCAACGCTGATTGGATCAAGAAAAAAAATGGTTTTACTAATATTTAGTCTTTCTAAATGCTAACCCCTTTATCAAGGTATAACTTTGTTTAAATTTTATATAGGTAAAAAAAAAATAGTTTTGATTTATCCTATATAAAACGAAAATTAAAATTATACCGCGAACATTTCTTTTTTTTTTTAAATCGAAATTTATTTTCAAAGAGAAATAGCGACATTTCTAACTTTGAGGATGAGGTATGGAAAGGTGAAACATGAAGAGTAATGGAGAACGGAAAAATAACAAATCTCTTTGAAAATAAATTTCGATTTTTAAAAGAAACGTTCGCGGTATAATTTTAATTTTCGTTTTACAATCATCAGCCGCGTTATATTGTATTTTAAATTTATCCTATATGTTCTTTTTATTGTCGAAATATTTAATTATGGATAGCTCTCTATTTTAAAAATATTAAACAAATTAAACAATTTCTACTTCCCTTACTGCAATGGAAAAATTAATGGGAGGGCCTGGCTCATCAGTGGTGAACCCTCCCAGCGGTTTCGCCAGCTTAAAGGTCAGGGGCCTTCCATTAATTTTTCCATTGCAGTAAGGGCATTAGAGAAATTGTTTAATTTCAAAAAGAATCTCACTCCTTTAAAATAGTTTCGAATTTTGATAACAGATGGCGCGCTAGTGCATCATATATACGTATATTAATGTAATATATATATTATTTAACTATTTTTTAGAACTCTCTCTCTCTCTCTTTAGGTTTATTTGTGGTATTCGAAAAGTAAAAATACGTGTCGATCAGTTATATTTTTCTATTTATCAAACAATTTGACCGCTGAATATCTGATTCTAATAGAGCGCCATCTAGCAAATAAAAAATTGTAACTAAAATTAATTTCAAATTTTCCATTATTTGCCCTAAATATTCCCATTGCATCCTGAACACAATGGTGTTTACCGCATTTCTCTAGCGCAAATATTCTCGGAGTTATTATTATTTTTTTAGTTGTGCAAGACTTTTGAATCACCCTATATATTAGGAACCTTGATTTCAGTAAAATTTCACTTTTTGTACTATTTTTTTTACCTAGTTTGGCGTTCTCACGCCCTTCCGACCTAAATATCTGTTTTATGGTTTTTCAGGATGCCTCAAATATAAGCTTTTTTGGTCGTTGAGGTACAGCTTGCACTACGATGATGAGGGCCAACAGCCCGAAACGTGTACGTGGCTAGCTAGAAAGGCTCTTTTTGCCAATTCTGGAATGAATTAAATTCAACGATTAGTTGATATTTATTCCTACAGATGGCGCGAATCATCAGCAACTTTCAGTTACAAGATCACAGGAGATGCCTTTATCTTAATTTATCTACTTGATCCAAGTACGATTTCACTTTTGTACTATTTTCGCATATATATATATATCTACTAGCCGAATGACCCGGGCAACGCCCGTGTTTTACCCGATTGAATGTTTTTATTCAAATACTATTTGTTACAATTATAAATTTGGCGCCTCTAATAAATGCATATATTAGTTAATAACTATAGCCTATGTGCTTTATCTATCTATGTACTGTTGGCTTCCGTAGGCGTCTCATACTGGGAAAAGGAAAGAGAGGATTCCATTTAGTTATTAACTAATATATATGCATTGATTTAAAGAGCGACCCGCTCCAAACCAATAGTTACAAAAACGAAAGAGCGAGTGGGGGAGGCATGATGGGGGGGGGGGGGGCAAAGGTGGCGTGACCGTAGCCAACCAATAGGAGGGCGCCATTCCAAAAAAAAAGCAAACGGTGACAGAGGCCGATGAGAAATGACGCTCGTAACTGTATATATATATGTGTGTGTATGCCACATATAATACGTCTTGTATTTTAACTTGCCATATCCAATTATATAATTACAAAAAAAATCATAAGACACTGCAGCTCTAAATAAAAAAGAAAAAAAAAGAAGTCGGTGGACAAGTAGGTAACACCCTCGATTCCCGGCAGTCATGAACTGGGATTGAATCCCACGTTAACATTTTGTTTTATATGTGAATAACCTTGACACATTATTCATTGTTGTAAATATCATAAATTAGGTTGTTCTTGTTGAGCGGTACCTAATAAAGTGATTTTGGAACAGGAATAAAAAAGAAGTTACGGCAACTTATGATTTTTTTTTTTTTTGTAGTTAGGTTGAAATTCTCAATCCTGTAATAATGAATTATATTTTGTATAAATTAACACAAATCAATAACGCGCCATCTATACATATAAAATGAAAGGATTTAAAAGCACGAATGTTTCTTTTATACATAATACAAACTTCAACTGCCCTTACTGAGATAAAAAAAAATATATTGGAAGGGCTTGGCTAGTTTTCTTGAAAACCATTTATGAAATTCCACCCTTTAGTGCTGCATATATAAGCAGAATCGTCCAATACAGTATTAGAGCTCTGAGAAGCGGTCTTGTGGATTAAATTGGCGAAACCGCTAGGAGGGTTCACCACTGATGAACCAAGCCCTCCCAATATATTTTTTATCGCTGTAAGGGCAGTAGAAGTTTACATTATGCATTAAAAAAAACATTCGTGCTTTTAAATCCTTTCATTTTATATTTTGCATGTTCATATATTATGTCCATAGTTTGCTTAAATACCATTTCTAAGATTCCACCCTTCAGTATTGCATATACAGCATAAACAGAATGATCCAATACAGTATTAGAGCTCTAAAGAAGCGGTCTGGTAGATTAAATTGGTGAAACCGCTGGGAGGGTTCACCATTGATGAGCCAAGCTCTCACAATATTTTCAACGCAGTAAGGAGTGTAGAAATTTTATTTATGTGAGAAAGAAACATTCGCGTCTTGTATAATGTTTAAATTGTCTCATTGGTTGAAATACTTTTTAAAATCCGTCATTTTCAACATATGTATTCCTATAAAGCTATACAAACAGTTTAACCGCATAAGTTTCTTTTTTATTTATGAAAAATCATTTTTAATTTCAAAGAGAAATATTTAATATTTCTAACTTTTGGATGACGTATGAAAAGGTTGAATATATGAAGAGTGATGGTCTATATATGAATGGATGACGTATGGAAGGGTGAAAAATATTAAGAGTAATGGCGAACGGAAAAATAAAAGTGTCCAGGAGCGGGAATCGAACCCACAACCTTCTGCTTACCGGGCAGGTGCCATTCCTATGTTTGTTAACATAAATTAAAAATTAAGCTTTTTCTCTAAAAAAAATGCGAATAAAAATAGATTTTCTTCGAGTTTAGACAGTAAAACTACTTCCCTGTAAAGGACAACACCTAATTGTAGATCCAAAGTGTTCTGTAGAGAGAGAGAGAGAGAGAGAGAGAGAGAGAGAGAGAGAGGTGTCCTATTACTTGAAAGAACAGCAAAATAGTAA
This sequence comes from Cordylochernes scorpioides, assembly GCA_030710605.1. Taxonomy (NCBI): domain Eukaryota; kingdom Metazoa; phylum Arthropoda; class Arachnida; order Pseudoscorpiones; family Chernetidae; genus Cordylochernes; species Cordylochernes scorpioides. Next base: position 54,802,759 of record CP092885.1, on the reverse strand, counting down.
AAAAATCATTTTTGGCGATGAAAACTGTTTTTTAGAGATAGATTTCCTCTATCTCGAGTATCTTCTCATGTAAATATTCTACTGTATAAATTGAAAAAAAAAAACTTCATGGGAAAAATCCAAACAGACAAATCTCATGCGAAGCCTAGATACATTTGTTTCAATTTATCTCAAACAAAATAAATGTAATAAAACATCACCATTGTTGTTTTAAATAATAGCAGCCGAAATAGAGTATAACTTGAAGGCCAAAATAGGCAGAAGATCTGTTTTCATGGTATTTAATTGGCAGGGATCGTCTGCGTCCATTAATCTCTCTTGTTTCCTAATAGAATCGTCTGATTCCCCAAGTCTTTTAGTAATATCGTCTGTATCATTCGTCATCGTTTGGTATATCTTATTTTTCTTTCTTTATAAGAAATATTGCACTATCGTTTTATTAACTTCTAGAGAGATTTTTTTATATAAATCGTTGTTTTTTAAAATATATTTTAATATTTAGATATATTATGATCTGATTGGTGTGTTCTTCTCCTTTTCTTAATTAATCAAGAATGGATATTTGGCCAATTCTAGAATAATTAGAAATAAACGAGAATAGTTGATATTTATTCCGATAGATGGCGCAAGCAATCAACAACTTTCAAGTTGCACGATAAGGAGATGCCTTTTTCATAATTTATGAACCTTATCCCAGTACAATATCACATTTGTGCTATTTTTTTTTCACATTTAGATATATATTTATAAAGAAAAATATTAATATTGATCTTTTTTATTAATATGATATTAAAATATACAAGTATCAGAGTCATCAATCAACAATTCTTAATCAATTCTGTCACCGTTTGCTTTTGGGAATGAAATAAATACCCAAATATGGCCATTTTTCATAACCATCGGTGGTTCAGTGGTAGAATGCTCGCCTGCCACGCGGGAGGCCCGGGTTCGATTCCCGGCCGATGCATTTCTTTTTTTAACTCATTTATATATTATACAAGAATGACATCCACGGCGCCAATTTTAAATTGTAACGATTAGTATTTGAATAAAAGCATTTAATCGGGTAAAACCCGGGTGTTGCCCGGGTCATTCGGCTAGTAAATATATAAGAAATAAAACTATATAAATCACACGAATTTTCTTTTCGTATAAAACATTTTTTTACACTGTCCTTACTGCGATGAAAAAAATATTGGAAGGCTTGGCTTATCAATGGTAAACCTTAACAGCGGTTTCGCAAATTTAATCTAATAATTAAAAATGGAAGCATTAAAGAATGAATGTTACTTTTAAACATAAAACAAACTTCTACTGTCCTTATTGCGATGAAAAAATATATTGGGAGGGTTAGCTCATCAGTGGTGAATACTCCCAGTTGTTGTTGTTGTTGTTGTCGTGTCCAAAGAAGAGTCTCAGATGTCTCCATGCATCTCCATCACAGCAGCAGCAATATCCACTATCTTGAGTGTGTAAAGCTGCTGTTCTGGGTCCATGTCAATATTCTGTTGTTGTTGTCGTGTCCAAAGAAGAGTCTCAGATGTCTCCATACATCTCTATCACAGCAGCAGCAATATCCACTATATTGGGTATGTAAAGCTGCTGCTCTGGGTCTAAGTCAATTTTCTGCAAGGCTGCGGCCATTGCTGGGCATGAGAATATGTGAGTAGGTGTTAGTTCCACACCAGGACAGTTGTTACATGTCCTATAGGTTCTTGTGTCATCTGGATGTATTGTCATTCTTTTATAGTAATACTCACAGTGGTTTCGTCAATTTAATCTACCAGACAGCTTCTTAGAACTCTAATACTGTATTGGATCATTCTGCTTATATATGTTGTAATGAAGTAGAAGTTTTTTTTTATGTTTGAAAGAAATATTCGGGCTTTGATGTTTCTTTTCTTATATATAACTGGAATGTTATCGCCTTATAATTAATCTATTAATGTGAAAAAAAAAAGAGTACAAATGTGATATTGTACTGAGATAAGGTGCATAAATTATGAAAAAGGCATCTCCTTATCGTGCAACTGAAAGTTGTTGATGGCTTGCTCCATCTATCGGAATAAATATCAACTATTCTCATTGATTTTTAATTTGGCCAATTCTGGAATAATTAAAAATCAACGAGAATAGTTGATATTTATTCCAATAGATGGAGCAAGCCATCAACAACTTTCAGTTGCACGATAAGGAGATGCCTTTTTCTTAATTTATTAATGTTCGTAGTTTACTTGAATACCATATCTAAGATTTCACTATTTATTGTGTGTAGCATATATAATCAGAATCTTCTCAAATACAGTATTATAGGACAGTAGATTTACATATCTTCTTCTTTCTCATCTCCATACTGGGTGAAGTAGAATGCATCTGCCTTTGTCATTAAGACTGGGAGCACTACTCAGTGGCAGGCCGACTTAGCTCCAAAAGAAATGGCCGCCTCTGACATGAAGAACAGACACCATGTTCAGCCGCTCCTAACATGGAGTACAAATGCTCCTCATCCTGTATCCCTGGATTAGGAGCCCTTACAGGGTACTACTATCTCGAAGTTCCTGTAGGACCACTCAACCTCTGTGTTCCCCTAACCCCCCTACAGTCCCGATTTGGCCCCCTGCGACTTCTTCCTCTTTGGAAAGCTCAAAAAAAAGTTGAAGGGTCAGAAATTTCAGAGCATAGAAGAGATCAAAGTGGAATCGAAGAAGGCCATGAAGGCGATCCCGAAAACAGACTACCAGAGGTGTTTTGCCGACTGGAAAAAAAGGTGGCTGAAGTGCATCGCGGCCAACGGGTACTACTTTGAATGGGACAATTTGAATTTGGTAGAATAATAAAGTTTTTTTAACTTATGAGCAAAGTGTCGAAACTTTTTGATCAAAGTAGTATCAGCCAGGCCAGCTGAGCCCAGGTTTTTTAGTGCGCTTGTTACTGCTCCCCCTCCTCCTTTTTCATCCGAGCTTGGGACCAGCAAAGGCGGAGTTATATTTACATATAAATATATGAAACGAGCAACGTTCTTCTGCTAATTATGGTATGTTATTAGCTATCATTTCAAGACAACACATTCGAAATACCTTTATTTACGGGGCTGATTACCAAAATGGATGATTTTTGAGCCCCAAAGTGGAATATATACAAAGAACTATATTGTGGCGAATAAATAATTTATATTTTATTACACCTATCCCCCGATTTACATGGTAGATAAGTTCCTGAGAAAACGTGTAAATCGGGGGATAGGTGTACACAGAAATAAAAATAAAATGCATTGACAGGTTAAAATATGTAGTCAGCACATAAGCTCGGGATTCCTCGTGAAATGTGTACACAGCGCATGTGTTCAATCACGGTAGCATTTAGTATAGTGCGATAAAAACAAAAAAAACCTTATTTGGAAAACCATGTAAAAGCGAAAACGTGTAAAACAAGTACCGTGTAAATCGGGGGATAGGTGTATTTAATTTGATAATTGCGACTAGTCGCCGTGACGTCATCAATAAATACTCTTTTACACCTTCAGATATACAAAGACTTGATTTCTACTCTACAATATATATTGCCAGTAAATTTATTTGGGTAAAATTTTAACGATAGATGGCAATTAAATTTACAAATGTAATTTACTAATATATATTTGTTGTGAAAACATATTTTGCGGAAGAGCTTTGCTCGATGCAATACCTTGAAATTATATGTATGTACCTCTACATACCTATAATCTTATGTCCATAGTTCACTAAAAACCCCTAAGCTACCTTCCATAGAAAATACAGGGTATACTCCAAACCAATCCAATACAATAAAAAGCATTGAAAAAGTCGGTGGACGAGTGGATAACACCCTCGATTCCCGACAGTCATGAACCGGGATTAAAGCCCGCGTTAAAATTTGTTTAATATGTGAATAACCTTCACATATTATTCATTGTTCAATTATCATGAACTAGGTTGCTCTTGCTGAGCGGTACCTATTTATGTGAATTTGAACCATCCAATACAATAGTAGAGCGGTCTAGAGATTAATTCGGCGAAACCGTTGAGAGGGTTCACTACTGATGAGCCAATCCCTCTCATTCAATAACTCATATCATTGCAATAAGGTCTGTAGAGATAATATTTGATGATATTTAAAAGAAACGCATTGCCAGTAAATTTATTTGTGTAAAATATACATTGCACTGTTGGAGGGGCCTGGGGATGGGTGGCCAGGGAAAAAAACACATTGATACATAGAAAAGCGTCAATATATTGCCACGTGGAAAATTAGGGAAGACAAAAACTTCAGGAGGAAACTAAATTTATTTCAGGCAAGGACAAACTATCAAAAGGTAAACCAAAGATAAGCCACGAGGGAAATTTACAGAGTCGCAAGATATAAAACATAAAAATGACCACTCTGTTAAATAAAAAATAATAAAATTAAGAAATACCATTTTACATAAATAAAATTAATAAATACTATGTTACAATATTATAAATAAAAGGAATTATGTTTAAACCATAACTCGATTATCTTTTTTTTTAATAGTATAAAAATAAATTTGTACCATTTTTTCACATTGTTTGGCATTTTCACGCACTTCTGGTCTTAACTATTCGTTTCATCGAATTTTCAGGATGCCTGAATGGCCACAGTTTTTTTCTTTTGGTCGTTCAGGTACAGCTTGCACCACGCTGATAAGGGCCAACAGCCCGAAACGCGTCCGTGGTTAGCTTTTCTTGATTAATCAACAATACGTATTTTTTGGGCAATGCTGGAATAATTAAAAATATATCAACGATTAGTTGATATTTATTTCGTCAGATGGCACAAGCCACTTTTATTATTATTATTATTATTATCCCTAGTACACGTGGAACAGTCCATGATAATCATGGTGGGTAGAAGTTGGCCACTGCTTTTACTGTAAGTACACAACATGTCCACACATGTGAAAAACAGTTCGACTTTTGCACTTACAAATATGCCAGAGCCCCGTTTGGTTACTTGCACTCGCTGGTGGAGTTGGACTTTTACAAGAATCGGGGGCCATTGAAGCATTTTTTTTCTTCTTTTAATTAGAAAAAGTGCCCAATGCAGGAATCGAACCCGGGTCGTAGCGGTCGAAAACCAACGGTTTAGATCATCCTTCCACCGACTCCCCGCAAGCAAATTTTAGTTTCACCATCAGGAGATGTATTTTTCTCACACACACACAATCTATTCTTTATATACAGTTAAACCTGTCTATAGCGCCCCCTCTCTATAGCGCCTCCCTATCTATAGCGCCCGATTTTAAATACGCAGTACGATGCGATTTACATTAAAAGTGACCTGTCTATAGCGCCCCCTCTCTATAGCGCCTCCCTATCTATAGCGCCCGATTTTAAATACGTAGTACGAAGCGATTTACACTAAAAGTGACCTGTCTATAGCATCCCTTCTCTATAGCGCCCGATTTTAAATACGTAGTACGATGCGATTTACATTAAAAGTGACCTGTCTATAGCACCCCCTCTCTATAGCGCCTCCCTCTCTATAGCGCCCGATTTTAAATACGTAGTACGATGCAATTTACATTAAAAGTGACCTGTCTATAGCACCCCTTCTCTATAGCGCCCGATTTTAAATACGTAGTACGATGCAATTTACATTAAAAGTGACCTGTCTATAGCACCCCTTCTCTATAGCGCCCGATTTTAAATACGTAGTACGATGCAATTTACATTAAAAGTGACCTGTCTATAGCACCCCCTCTCTATAGCGCCTCCCTCTCTATAGCGCCCGATTTTAAATACGTAGTACGATGCAATTTACATTAAAAGTGACCTGTCTATAGCACCCCTTCTCTATAGCGCCCGATTTTAAATACGTAGTACGATGCAATTTACATTAAAAGTGACCTGTCTATAGCACCCCTTCTCTATAGCGCCCGATTTTAAATACGTAGTACGATGCAATTTACATTAAAAGTGACCTGTCTATAGCACCCCTTCTCTATAGCGCCCGATTTTAAATACGTAGTACGATGCGAGATTTACATTAAAAGTGACCTGTCTATAGCACCCCCTCTCTATAGCACCTTTATTGGGTAAATCTCAAGATTTCCATTGCAGTAAGGGCAGTAGAAATTGTTTTATTTTAAAAGAATCTTACGCGTCTATAATAGTTTCGTATTTTAATAGACAGGTTTAACTGTAAATATAAATTAAGGATTATATTTTTTCTTCCACGCCCACCCCTATTTACACACTATTCTAATATTTTATTCTCAATAAGTAATCTATTGAAACAACCCGCCCGCCCCCATATTAGAAATGTATAATAATATCCATACAACACGCCGTAGTGAAATCTGAAATTAAATTGTTATCTCGGAGTGGAATAATTCAAGAATTTGTTTTTTTTTTTTTAGAATTCAATATTTTCTTTGAACGTTACTCCTTTTAAAAAATTACATAGGGGTTCCGCCGAAAACAAATCTGTCAACAATCAGAAATTGTCAGATAAATAGCTTTTTTATATTCGATAAATTCTTTTTAATAATAAGGCAATATCTCACGCCATCTATAGTCACAAAATGAAACTTTCTAGCACGCTTTTTTAAATTTTTTTTTAATTGTCCTTTACTGCAATGGAAAATTATTTTACCACGATTATTTTTTAAATTATTTTGTTACTACTGTCCTTACTGTAAGGGAACTTATATATATATGAAAAAACAATAGAAAAAATAAAATCGTAGATGGCTTTTTTTGATTTATCAAGAAATTGGGTTGGCCAAATATCAGGGAACAGGATGTGACATAGATGTGAAGTTGTCCCCACATGTGTGACACCGTGTGACCTATGAAATTGTCCTCACATGTCTGATAAGGATGTGAGATCGCTCCTAGATGTGTGACACCGTGTGACCTATGAAATTGTCCCCACATGTCTGATAAGGATGTGAGATCGCTCCTAGATGTGTGACACCGTGTGACCTATGAAATTGTCCCCACATGTCTGATAAGGATGTGAGATCGCTCCTAGATGTGTGACACCGTGTGACCTATGAAATTGTCCCCACATGTCTGATAAGGATGTGAGATCGCTCCTAGATGTGTGACACCGTGTGACCTATGAAATTGTCCCCACATGTCTGATAAGGATGTGAGATCGCTCCTAGATGTGTGACACCGTGTGACCTATGAAATTGTCCCCACATGTCTGATAAGGATGTGAGATCGCTCCTAGATGTGTGACACCGTGTGACCTATGAAATTGTCCCCACATGTCTGATAAGGATGTGAGATCGCTCCTAGATGTGTGACACCGTGTGACCTATGAAGTTGTCCCCACATGTCTGATAAGGATGTGAGATCGCTCCTAGATGTGTGACACCGTGTGACCTATGAAATTGTCCCCACATGTCTGATAAGGATGTGAGATCGCTCCTAGATGTGTGACACCGTGTGACCTATGAAATTGTCCCCACATGTCTGATAAGGATGTGAGATCGCTCCTAGATGTGTGACACCGTGTGACCTATGAAATTGTCCCCACATGTCTGATAAGGATGTGAGATCGCTCCTAGATGTGTGACACCGTGTGACCTATGAAATTGTCCCCACATGTCTGATAAGGATGTGAGATCGCTCCTAGATGTGTGACACCGTGTGACCTATGAAGTTGTCCCCACATGTCTGATAAGGATGTGAGATCGCTCCTAGATGTGTGACACCGTGTGACCTATGAAATTGTCCCCACATGTCTGATAAGGATGTGAGATCGCTCCTAGATGTGTGACACCGTGTGACCTATGAAATTGTCCCCACATGTCTGATAAGGATGTGAGATCGCTCCTAGATGTGTGACACCGTGTGACCTATGAAATTGTCCCCACATGTCTGATAAGGATGTGAGATCGCTCCTAGATGTGTGACACCGTGTGACCTATGAAATTGTCCTCACATGTCTGATAAGGATGTGAGATCGCTCCTAGATGTGTGACACCGTGTGACCTATGAAATTGTCCCCACATGTCTGATAAGGATGTGAGATCGCTCCTAGATGTGTGACACCGTGTGACCTATGAAATTGTCCCCACATGTCTGATAAGGATGTGAGATCGCTCCTAGATGTGTGACACCGTGTGACCTATGAAATTGTCCCCACATGTCTGATAAGGATGTGAGATCGCTCCTAGATGTGTGACACCATGTGACCTATGAAATTGTCCTCACATGTCTGATAAGGATGTGAGATCGCTCCTAGATGTGTGACACCGTGTGACCTATGAAATTGTCCCCACATGTCTGATAAGGATGTGAGATCGCTCCTAGATGTGTGACACCGTGTGACCTATGAAATTGTCCCCACATGTCTGATAAGGATGTGAGATCGCTCCTAGATGTGTGACACCGTGTGACCTATGAAATTGTCCCCAGATGTGTGACCTATGAAGTTGTCCCCAGATGTGTGACCTATGAAGTTGTCCCCAGATATGTGACATGGATGTGACAGGAGAGATGGAGGACCTGTTTAACGTGTCCTACGGCAGCGGGGAGATCCTGGACTACAACGACACCTTGGATGACGGTCCAGTGGAATATGTCCGGGACAGTTCGGAGGAACAGGTCTGTGGTTGAATCTTCTCCACACCTCTCTGTATACCTCCACTTCTGCAACGTCAACACAATCAAACACAACATAAGATAACGCCTGTGTGTATATTGAGAGTAAACCTGCGGAATATGGTCGAAATCACACCGTAGCTCCCGGGTATTTACCCCCAGCTCTCTGTCAAAGGTCAATCTCCTAAATTCTGCATGCAGCAATATGAATACGAATATAGATAAAGAATTCTTCCTGGATTGAATTTAGACGATAAAAAACATGGCGAAGGAAGACGAGTTTCTTTTATTGGTGAATTAGAGCAAGCTTTCGGGCAAAAGTCCTTCGACAGGCAAGATAAAAACGACACTATGTGTCATAGTGTCGTTTTTATCTTGCCTGGTGAAGGGCTTTTACCCGAAAGCTTGCTCGAATGCACCAATAAAAGAAACTCGTCTTCCTTCGCCATGTTTTTTATCGTCTAAATATGAATACGGTTTCTGAAATATAATTTTAAATCGCTCTCTTCTTTAAAAATAGAATATATATACACTTATGAACAAAACTTAAGGAAGTTTTACCTTTTAGCATGTATATTTGGATCCATACAATAACTCTGAAAGATATTACAGTGACTTTAATTGAGGAAACACGAGATAACCAAGTGTAAACAAAATTGCCTGTAGTGACCTTTATTGAAGAGACACACGAGATAACCATGTATGAACTAAATTGCCTCTGTCTCTTTAAAAAAAAAAGCAGACGACTTAAAAGAATTTCCACATCCTTAAGTTTTCTTCATGAGTGTATATTATATATTTAAAAAACAATTAATGATATCAGTAATTCAAAGATTCATTCAATAATATGTATGCCTGAATAAAAAGAGATATAGGAATATCTAAATTGAAAGAATATAAGAATATTCAATCCACGTTGGCTAATGCAATATTCTCCTCCTTTGCAGAAGGTCAATAACTTAGGCCCACAAAATTATTCGAGCCATGGATCATTGCCCGATTCTCCCTATGGTCAAGTTATCTATTGCTGTTGTTGCCGTGTTCAATGAAGAGCCTCAGATGTTCCCGTGCATCTTTATCACAGCAGTCGCAATGTCCACTATCATGGGTGTTTGCTCTTTATTGGAAAATGGGTGCCGTTGCCACATTAGTCACCTTGAAAACGGACCAGAATTTGGGCAAATATTCCAAGGGTCCAGGGAGGACTGGGGTGGTCGGACTTCTCATCCTCTAGTTATCCATTGCTAGCTATCTATAGAAAGAGTAGAAAAGTGTCATTTACGAAAATTTGCATATTTTTATCAATAAAAGAGATTCCTAACATCCAACGATGTATTTATTTCTAAATAAATATCGGATTCAACACACACAATATACATCTTGGAGAAAAAATGAAATGAATGCAAATTCGGCAGCGGTTGCTAGCCTCTGCCTTCCAACTACGGCTTCCAGCACTGATGGCGGTCGGGTTTTGAACTGGGCTGAGGCCATGGAAGCGCCAACACACATCGTAAATCCAGGACTTATAGACAATCAAAACAATCTATTGACATCTAGCCAACGAAAAAAAGATTTACAATAGTTCAAAAAGGCAATTGGAAATACACTGGTCCGCAAAATTAAAGGAACAACACATGTTTAAGAAAAAGAAAAGTTATATTAAGGGATATATATCAAGTTTTGGTATATTCATAAGCTTCCATGAATTAAGAGAGTATGTAAAACAGAAAAACAAATAATTCGGGTATTCTAATCAATAATGGAATAATAAATTTGTGTATAAAATTCCATTGATAAATGTTCAATAAAATTTGAGATAAATGAAAAAAAACTGTTGTTCCTTTAATTTTGTGACCAGTGTATATGTACACAGACGAGGCCTTCACCGAAGAGACGTCTGGATCCTTTCAGGAACTTAAAGTTGCCTGGAATTTGGACAGGTTGCTGCGGATTATGGGATCCATATCCCCAGCATGCTTGAAGACATAGTTGAGGAAATTAATAAGAATAGGCCTGTGTTCAGACAATAGGTTCCTAAGGAAATCGTCATCATTGAGGTATAGGATCGCGTAGATGATATTCTTCCGGGGTTTCCCCCGCCTAAGTATGAGCCTCAGGATAGTACTATGGTTCAATTGTTTGAATATTTTGAATAACTGCTCCCGATATTCCTCTTCCTGAGCCACCTGGAGGTCACGGGTCATCGGGGCAGGTAGTGGCTATATGGTATGAACTATTTATCACCGATTGTAAGTGACGTGTAACCAGGTACTGTTGTCATCAGGTCCGTGTCATCCTGTCCTACAGTGTCATCTTCCTCCTGGCAGTTATAGGGAACGGCATGGTGATCTTGACACTTGTCGCCAATCGTCGTATGCGGACAGTCACAAATGTCTTTCTCCTCAATCTGGCTGTTAGCGACCTGCTCCTTGGAGTCTTCTGCATGCCGTTCACCCTAGCCGGTACCTTGCTGCGGAGGTTTGTCTTCGGCGACTTCATGTGCCGCCTCATCCCCTACTTGCAAGGTAGGTATACATACAATAGAGGACACTATGCAAATATAACACTGTTATGCATACTTACCATAATATGCAAATCAAACACTATTCTAAATACAAACGATAGTTACCCAGATATATTCTAATAAGGAAAACTTGATCTTTGGACATAGAGTTTATTTTGAGGTGTTGCAAGCTTTCAAGCAAATTTTGATCTTTAACAGGCAAATCTAAAAACAAATGAAGAGAGATATTAACAGGAGTAAATCGGACCCGATATCTCTTCATTTTTGTATTTACCCGTTGAAGAACAAAATATGCTCGCATGCTTGCAACACCTCAAAATAAAGAAATTATTCTCGTCTAAAGATCAAGTTTCCTTAAATACCTCTACTAAGAATTTCTACAAAGTTCCAGTTATATGAGCAGAATAATCCAAAACACTGAGTCTGAGTGAAAGAACTTAGAGAGATTTGTTGTGTCCCGGACACCAAAAATATAAATATCTAAAAAATATAAATTGTGATCCTATATATAATATATACACTCATAGACAAAACTTAAGGAAGTGGAAAGTCTTTGATTTCGTCGGTAATCTTTTTTTTTTTTTAGAAGGAGAAAGGACCAATTTGGTTCACACTTGGTTATCTAGTGTGTCTTCAAAAAAGGTCACTGTATATCAAATATCTTCCAGAGTTATTGTCTGAATTCCAATATACATGGTAAAAATCTACAACTTCCTTAAGTTTTGTCCATGAGTGTATATTGGTTTGTCATTCAGACCTTTTGTCTTTCCCCATTTTAATACGTTGACAATATTTTTTTTAATTGTAAGCTTTCGTTTCTTGTCCTTTCTCAATCTGTAGTAACAAAATAAATATGATCATTTGTATTTTCCATTCTCTCATTGTAACTATGCAACTTATTAACTCTCTGCCTCCATGATATCATGGCCCGTACTTGAAGGATAAGGGTAAAAAATTGCTTCTAAAATATCGCATATTTTTCCACCCACTTAAACAACTTCGCTAAACGCTCTAAGTTATCCGGGAGTAGAAATATGTACACGTGGTATCCCACAATCCCCCTTCAACATTAAATTTTTATTTAAAAAAAAAGTTTTTAAAGCTAAAAACACAGCAGGTTTTTTAAATAAGTTCTACCTTGATTAAAAAACTTCTCCAGGTTATTTTCAGCATTAACGAGGCGTGGCTGTTTTATAATAGAACAGTTTATGACGCTCTTCTTCTTTCTTCTCAAATTTGCATAAAAATTTGAAGAAAAAAAATACATATTTACATATTATTTTCTTCGCGAAAACAAATATGTAAATATTATAAAATAAATAAAGCTTCCAGGGTTAAGTTTCTTGTGCAACTTTTTCATTTTCAAGCTTTCGGACTTGTCAGTCCTTCTACAGGATTATCACGTTAAATTAATAATAAATATTATTTTTATATACACATTATTATATACATGAAAAAACAATAGAAAAAAAATTTTTTCGTGTGTTAAGCGTCTTTACGCAAATTTGGCCTTAAATACCCATTTTCTGATTTCTCGGGAAGCCATTGGGACCAAAAATATTTTTTGGTCGCAGTGGTTACAGCCTTCTCCACGCTGACGAGCGCCAACAGCGCGAAACGCGTTCGTGGATGGCTTTTCTTGATAAATCAAGAAATTGGGTTGGCCAAATATCACGGAGCAAGCTAAATAAACGTTTAGTTTATTTTTGCTCCACTAGATGGCGCTCTGCCATCTAAAAAGCACATGTGCTCGTGGTCAGGAGATGCCTTTTTTATTATTATATACATATTTTAAATACTTATTATATATTGAGAGAAGAATATATTACATTATTTCTGTTTGAAAAAACATAATTTTGAAAATATGTAAATATAAAGATGGAAATTTTGCCAGGAGGATATTGATGTAAAGAGACAAGGGTCGCCACTTTGCCAGCTAAACACTTCTTTGGCAGATTGTCAAGATTCCATTAGATCCCGTGTGGATCTCATGAAATAAAGTCCGCCCTAAACTGACGAGGGCCATTAGCCCGAAACCATGGTCTCTAAATGGACGCTTTTCAGTTTTCCAAAGCTGGTGTTGTGGCTTTGTCACCGACCCGAGGCCGCTAATTTGCGGCAACGGCGTTATGGCGTCTGGCTTGGACATCTATTTTGACGGAAGAGACGACCCTTGTCTCTTTATATATAAATATGTATTTTTTTTTCTAAATAAATGGTGAAGCTATGGGCTTTCGAGAGAGAAAGCTCTGATCCCTTGGGGTCTTGAATTAAAGAGGTTCGACTGTATCATCAAATATTATCTCTACAGATCTTACTGTAATGATACGAGTTATTGAATGAGAGGTCTTGGCTCATCAGTAGTGAACCCTCTCAGCGGTTTCGCCAAATTAATCTCTAGACCGCTCTACTATTGTATTGGATTGGTTTGGAGTATTCCTGTATTTTCTATGGAAGGCAGCTTAGGGGTGTTTATTGAACTATGGTGGTGTTATGGCTAAATGACAAAGGAATCCCATGGATTCTGACAGACTGATTAATGAAGATGTCTTTAACATGATTAAGTAGAGATATGATCTTCTGCAGATGATTGGGAAAAGTAGAACCAGGCTTTATGGACATCTTGTCTGACATCCAAAGTGGTTGACAATATTGATTCAAATCAAAACTACCAAGTCCTTAATGGAAGTCGATGGATCAATGGTATAAACCGTCAATTCCTGACACTACGACTCTGGATCGAATCTCAGCATTGGACACTTTTTTCTATGTAACACCTGTAAACTGAAACTAAATAAATAAAATAGGTGATTAAACATAAAGTTTATGCAAATTAACGCCTATATTCTATTATACAAGCCGAATGACCCGGGCAACGCCCGGGTTTTACCCGATTAAATGTTTTTATTCAAATACTATTCGTTACAATTATAAATTGGCGCCGTGGATGTCACTCTTGTGAAACGTCCCGCTCCAAACTTTGTGTCTTTCAGATTTTTCTCTATTTCCTGTTAAAACACGTTTTACATGTACATTAGGTCAGCTGATATTACCTTCCATCTTCACCGCTAGAGGCTCTGCTTGCGAGCGAAAGGGCAAATTTACAACGCAATTTGCAAATACCTCGAAGAATATTCGAGATAGAGACCTGAAATATTCACTCTAAGTTTTTCAGATTCTACTCTATATACTGTTAAAATTTCAGTCAGATTAGTTACGTATTGTGAACGTGTATAGCCGACAAACATACATACATACATACATACATACATACATACATACACTGACTTTTATATATAGGGATATGTAAATATATTTCTTTTCTAGAAGCAGCCATCGACTCCTGAATACTCGCCAAATATTTCTATGTTAGTCTTTTTAGAAGTCTTCTACGTCTACAAAAGGCTGGTTCAAGGAGCTTGTACAAGAGACTAGTATAAGGGGCTGATACAAGAGCTTGTATAAGAGGGTTGTACGAGGGGCTGATACAAGAGCTGGTACAAGGGGCTGATACAAGAGGTTGGTACTAGGTGCTGTACAAGGAGCTTGTACAAGGGACTTGTACAAGGGGCTGTTACAAGAGGCTGGAGCAAGGAGCTTGTACAAGAGGCTGGTACAAGGGGCTGGTACAAGAGGCTGGTACAAGAGGCTGGTACAAGGGGCTGGTACAAGAGGCTGGTACAAGGGGCTGGTACAAGAGGCTGGTACAAGGGGCTGGTACAAGGGACTGTTACAAGAGGCTGGAGCAAGGAGCTTGTACAAGAGACTGGTACAAGGGGCTGGTACAAGAGGCTGGTACAAGGGGCTAGTACAAGGGGCTGGTACAAGGGGCTAGTACAAGAGACTGGTACAAGGAGCTTGTACAAAAGACTGGTACAAGGGGCGGGTACAAGAGGCTGGAGCAAGGAGCTTGTACAAAAGACTGGTACAAGGGGCTGGTACAAGAGGCTGGTACAATGGGGCTGGTACAAGAGGCTGGTACAAGAGACTGGTACAAGGGGCTGGTACAAGGGGCTGGTACAAGGGGCTGGTACAAGAGGCTGGTACAAGAGACTGGTACAAGGGGCTGGTACAAGGGGCTGGTATAAGGGGCTGTACAAGGGACTTGTATAAGAGGGTGGTACAAGAGGCTGATACAAGAGACTTATACAAGAGACTGGTACAAGAGACTGGTATCGCCCAGTTTGGAAAATCCAGACCATTCGACAGGTTTACTGTTTAAACAGTTAAAAGAAGTAACAAAATGAGGGGGCGTGGAGAGGTTTTAACAAATTGCCAGTACCTACAAATTAATCCCTCAAGTAAATCTTCTGCCAAAAATGGCCGAGTCATAAAAAAGTGACATTTAATTAGCAAGTTCGCTATAATTAAAGAGGTTACGGTGGTCCCAATTATTCCTTAAGATCTAGTAGGCGTGTTGTTGAGTAGAGTTGAAACAAAGTGATCGATTTGTAGAGTTACGTCGTTAATTCTGATCTCTGATACTGTTCTTTGATACCTGTTGTGGAAAGCTGCCTAAAATCAGATGTTTCGGCGCATCTTTCTAGTCTGCTTTCTTGAGTACTTCTTGCTTAATTATATACCTCTTTTCTACTTGTATTCTTCTTTTCTAATTGCATACCTCTTTTCTACTTGTATTTTTCTTGTATACTTGTATTCTTCTTGTCTGTTTTCATTCTTTTTGTATAATTTCATACCTGTCTAATTGTATATTTCTTGTGTCCAAATTGCATACTTCTTGTATAATTTGCATACCTCTTTCTACTTGTATTCTTCTTGTAATGTTTTCATTCTTTTTGTATAATTTGCATACCTCTTTTTTACTTATATTTTCTTGTCTACTTGCATTATTTTTGTGTAATTACCTAACTTTTCTCTTTACTTGTAATTCTTCTTGTCTAATTGCACACCCTTTTGTCTAATTCGATACTTCTTGTCCATAGTAATATTTTAGTTTTTACTTGTATACTTTAAATAAAGAAAAATTGGTTCTTGGGAAAAGTATTTATGTTATTTTTTAGGTGATCCAAGCTTTCGAGGATGCCAGCCCAGAAAAGTTATGTAAACTTGTAAAATGGAAATAGTACAAGTCATACTCAACAATCCTGTCGATATATAAATAGAATGTATCCTATAATAATACCTTGTAGATCTTTATAGTGTGTGTTATGTATATATATCTTTATCGACTGTTGAAGAGCAGGTAGCATGTTCGAAAGCTTGTATCACTTCAAAAATCAATATAAATGTTTCATCCAACAATCAATTTGTCTTAATTTAAGAATTTCTGGGTAAATATTACTCATATACACCTATCCCCCGATTTACACGGTACTTGTTTTACACGTTTTTGCTTTTACACGGTTTTCCAAATAAGTTTTTTTTTTTTTTTTTATCGCACTATACTAAATACTACTGTGATTGAACACATGCGCTGTGTACACATCTCACGAGGAATCCCGAGCTTATGTGCTGACTTGCTGCACACGCACACTGTGTCTGTATTTCTAATTTTTTTTTTTTTCGATTTACACGTTTTTCTCAGGAACGTATCTACCGTGTAAATCGGGGGATAGGTGTACTTTATTTATTTATTTATTGTAGAATCCTTATCCACACCTCTCCCTTCAAAAATGCATAAAAAATAATGCATTTTTGTTTATCACCTCAGTACGAAACCTAATGGTGGGGATAAAGAATTAGAGACAACAACAGTTTTGTAAAATTCAGACAAAAGCTAACTAATGGTTCTCATCAATACAGCTGCGGCTTCGTTTTCATAACATCCTACGAGGAGGGTCGGTGGAAGGCTGGTTAAACCGTTTGGTTTTCGACCACTACGACCCGGGTTCGATTCCCGCATTGGACACTTTTTTCTGTTTAAAAAAAAAATGTTCCAATGGCCCCCGATTCTTGCAAAAATCCAACCCCACCAGTGAGTGCAAGTAACCAAACGGGGCTCTGGCACATTTGTAAGTGCAAAGTCGAACTGCTTTTCACATCTGTAAACATGTAGTGCGCTTACAGTAAAAGCAGTCGCTAACTACCCACCATGATTATCATGGCCTGTACCACGTGTACTAGGGATAAGCAAAAAAAAAAACATCCAACGAGAGATAGTTTTCTCTTTTGATATAGGAATACCAACCTTCGGTTCGGTTCCAAAATCACTTTATTAGGAAGGGCTCAACAAGAACAACCTAGTTTATGATATTTACAACAATGAATAATATATGTGAAGGATATTCATATATTAAACATAATGTTAACATGGGATTCAATCCCAGTTCATGACTGTCGGGAATCGAGGGTGTTACCTACTCGTCCACTGACTTCTTATATCAACCTTCTTCAACTTTATGTTATACTAGCCGAATGACCCGGGCAACGCCCGTGTTTTACCCGATTGAATGTTTTGAGTCAAATACTATTTGTTACTATAAAATAACGCCAGGAGAAAATGATACAATTATAAATTGGCGCCTTATATAAATGCATATATTAGTTAATAACTATAGTCTATGTGCTTTATCTGTCTATGTACTGTTGGCTTCCGTAGGCGTCTCTTACTGGGAGAGGATTCCATTTGGTTATTAACTAATATATGCATTTATTTAAGGAGCGACCCGCTCCAACACAATGGTTACAAAAACGAAAAAGCGAGTGGGGGGGGGGGGGGGGGGGGGGCAAAGGTGGCGTGATCGTAGCCGACCAATAGGAAGGCGCCATTCCAAAAAAAAGCAAACGGTGACAGAGATGACTGATGAAGAATGACTCTCGTAACTGTATATAGAATATGAGAAATAGTAAAAAAGTGAGATTGTACTTGGATCAGATGGATGAATTTAAGACAAAAGGCATCTCCTGATTGTGCAACTAAAAGTTGTTGATGGCTTTCACCATCTGTTGTAATAAATATCAACTCAACATTGTGGGTTCGATTCCCATCCCTGGACATTTTTATTTTTCCGTTCATCATTACTCTTCATAATTCACCCTTTCATACCTCATCCAAAAATGTTAGAAATAGTCAATATTTCACCTTGAAATAAAATTTTGATTTTTCATTGAAAAGAAACTCATGCGGTGTAACTTCAAATGTTGTTTTACAATCTCAAGCCGCAGTGTTTTATATTATATTATATTAATTTTTAATGATTCCAGAATTGGCCAAATACCCTCTCTTGAATAATCAATAAAAACTTTTTTTTTTACTTATCCCTAAGTACATGTGGTACAGGCCATGATAATCATGATGGGTAGTTAGCGACTTCTTTTACTGTAAGCGCACCACATGTCTATACATGTGAAAAGCAGTTGGACTTTGCACTTACAAATGTGCCAGAGCCCCGTTTGGTTATTTGCACTCACATCAATAAAAACTAATAATTAAATACCTGTTTCATGATTTTTCAGGATGTCCCAAAGACCAGGTTTATTTTTATCGTTAAGGTACAGCTTGCACCACGCTGATGAGGACCAACAGCCCGAAATACGTGCGTTATTAGCTTTACTTGGTTAATCAAGTGTAGTGTATTTGCATATTGAATTATGGATATGCAAATATCCTGTTTTGCATAATGGTTTTCATAGAATTTTATATATAAATAGAAACAGTTTTTAGCTACCAGCGGTCAGTCAATTGATGTTAATAAACCAGATTACTGGAGTCTGTTTTGCCTCAGTGAAGCGACACCTCACTCTTGGTTATCTCCCAACCTTCTAGGATAAAATAACTCTGGCGACGAGGAAAGGGTATTTGGTTCATTCTTGAATAATTAAAAAGATAAACGATTAGTTGAAATTTATTCCGGTAGATGGCACAAGCCATCAGCAATTTTTAGCTGCGCGATCAGGAGATGTATTTTTCTCAATTTACCCACATATTCCTAGTACAATTTCACTTGTGTGTAATTTTTAACATGTTGGGGGGGGGGGGGTTATTTAGAAAAGAAAAAAAGACATCTCCTTATCGAGCAATTGAAAGTTGCTGATGGCTTATGCCATCTATCGGAATAAATATCTACTATTCGTTGATTTTAAATTATTCCATAATTGGCCAAATATCCATTCTTGATTAATCAAGAAAAGCTAACCACGTACGCGTTTCGGGCTGTTGGCCCTCGTCAGCGTAGTTATGTATGTGAACTACGCAGTATAGTTTTAAAATACCTGGAATTCTCTCCCTGGACGTATATGATTATTAGCTATTTTTCACTCCTGGATTAAACTTAAGGAAGTGGAAAGTCTTTTTATGTCGCCGCTCTTCTATTTTTATTAAAGGAGACAGAAGCAATTTTGTTCACACTTGGTTATCTCGTGTGTCTTCAATAAAGGTCACTGTAATATCTTTCAGAGTTATTGTCTGAGTCCCGATATACATGCTAAAAGTACAACTTCCGTAAGTTTTGTCCATGAGTGTATATTGGTTATCTCGTGTATCTTCAATAAAAGTCACTGTAATATCTTTCAGAGTTAATGTCTGAACCCCGATATATATGGTAAAAGGTACAACTTCCTTAAGTTTTGTCCATGAGTGTATACACACTTGGTTATCTCGTGTGTCTTCAATAAAGGTCACTGTAATATCTTTCAGAGTTATTGTCCTAATCCCGATATACATGCTGAAAAGTACAACTTCCTTAAGTTTTGTCCATGAGTGTATATTGGTTATCTCGTGTATCTTCAATAAAAGTCACTGTAATATCTTTCAGAGTTAATGTCTGAACCCCGATATATATGGTAAAAGGTACAACTTCCTTAAGTTTTGTCTATGAGTGTATATTGGTTATCTCGTGTGTCTTCAATAAAGGTCACTGTAATATTTTCCAGAGTTATTATCTGAATCCCGATATACATGCTAAAAGTTACAACTTCCTTAAGATTTGTCCATGAGTGTATATTGGTTATCTCGTGTATCTTCAATAAAAGCCACTGTAATATCTTTCAGAGTTAATGTCTGAACCCCGATATATATGGTAAAAAGTACAACTCCCTTGAGTTATTGTCTAAATCCTGATATACATGCTAAAAGTTACAACTTCCTTAAGTTTTGTTCATGAGTGTATCTTTCAGAGTTAATGTCTGAATCCCGATATGCATGCTAAAAGGTACAACTTCCTTAAGATTTGTCCATGAGTGTATATTGGTTATCTCGTGTATCTTCAATAAAAGCCACTGTAATATCTTTCAGAGTTAATGTCTGAACCCCGATATATATGGTAAAAAGTACAACTCCCTTGAGTTATTGTCTAAATCCTGATATACATGCTAAAAGTTACAACTTCCTTAAGTTTTGTTCATGAGTGTATCTTTCAGAGTTAATGTCTGAATCCCGATATGCATGCTAAAAGGTACAACTTCCTTAAGATTTGTCCATGAGTATAATACACACAGCCACTACCAAGTAACGTGACTCCAACACCAACGATGACAACTACCAAAAAACACCAGAACTCCACAAATACACACAAAGCTTTTTATTAAGACCATCTGCCCCTATATAAGATTCTATTAACCATAATGATATGTAGAAAGTAAGTTTTTATGGGATTCCATTAATCCGTTAAGTCTTTCAGATTTTATGGATGTTCTCTATATTTGAAGAGAGCGCTGTTATCGATCAAACTTTATTATTACTATTATACAACACGTTATATTGTGGCGAAGAAATAATTTATATTTTATTAATTTAATTATTCAATAAAAATACTCAACAGATTATATATTAATACAAAGCAATAGCGCGCCATCTATACATATAAAATGAAAGGATTTAAAAGCATGAATGTTTCTTTTATACATAATACAAACTTCTACTGTCCTTACTGTGATGAAAAAAATATATTGGGCGGGCTTGGCTCATCAGTGGTGAACCCTTCCAGCGGTTTCGCCAGTTTAATCTACCATACCACTGTTATATTGCATTTTTCAGTTTTTCTTTTATAGTGATACTGATGCTAGACTCTTGGAATGGGTATTTTAGATGAACCATGGAGTCTAGCATCAGTATCGGTATAAAAAGAAAACCGAAAATTTCAATATAACAGCGGTATGGTAGATTAAACTGGCGAAACCGCTGGAAGGGTTCATCACTGATGAGCCAGACCCTCCCATTAATTTTTTCCATTGCAGTAAGGGCAGTAGAAATTGTTTATTTTTTAAAAGAATCATACGCGTCTATAATAGTTTTGAATTTTCATAACAGATGGCTCACTAATGTATCATAAGATTATATATTACTCTGTATTTGTAAAATCATTATTTAGTTACTTAGATTGCTTGTTCAATATTCTCTAGCTGTAGATAGTTGGGTTTGTTGATAGTTGTCGACTGGTCGTGGTGACGTCATCAATAAATACTTTCACATCTTCAGATATACAAATACTTGATTTCTCTAAGCTACAATATAAATTTCATTTAGCCTGTTTCAAAATCACATTAATAGGTACCGCTCAACAAGAGCAACCTAGTTCATGATAATTGAAACAGTGAATAATATATGTGAAGGTTATTTAACAACAAAAAGCCTTTATTTAGGGTCACTGACCCTATACAGGATTCACCAGAGGTATGCATAAGAACAAAGCAGTGAGACAAAGGAAACAACGATATTGACAGAAGAAAAAGAAAAAAAAAGAAAGAGAAAGAGGGAAGCAAGAAAAACAGCACAAAAAGAGTAGCAGTAAGAAAGTGAGGAGTGAGTGTCACTTGGCCTTCTTCTGAGATATGGGACTTGTAGGAACTATAAAACGCCGTAGCAATATACTTATTCTGGGTCATATTGTCAATTATTGATGGTGAGGTTGGACTTTTGCAAGAATCGGGAGCCATTTGACCAATTTTTTTTATTCATATTCTTTTTTTTTTAAGTGTCCAAAAAAACCTACTCAACAACAAACAACAAAAAGTTTTATTAAGACCTTTTAGTCTTATACAGATTCTCCAAGCAGAAATGTAGGGTACATACAGGAATAACAGTAATAGTACCAGTAATAAACAATTTTTTAGGTTTATGATTTGAATGTGCAGGGCACGTTTTTCGGCACTAATCCGTGCGATTTCTTCGCGTAACCTGTCCGAAGGAAGTTGACACCAGCACAGCTTCAAGCGAAGTTTTCAACCTTGAGATTGAAGAAAACGATTCCAAAGAATCCCAACTATTGGATTGTGAATCTCCAGATGGAGATCCGAAGACATCCGCAATGCCAGTGGAAACTGGGATTCAATTGGACACTTCGACGTCGCCAAGTCCGACAAACGATTTCGTGGAAGTATCCGACCAACCTTTTAGTTCATTGGAAGACATAGACGCAAAGATCCAGAATGTTCTTGCTTTCGAAAGGACCCCAGAAATCCCACGTCGTGAAGCTGGAACGGACAAAGTCACCTCCAAGACGACCTCTTCAAAGAAGAACTTCATCGCGAACGGACTACAGTAATAAACAATGTTATTATTTTTTAAGCTAATCAGATTTAATGGTAATATGAAATGTATATACAGGAAAACTTAATTAAGACAATCAAGCTAATAAACAGATTAGTCTGGGTAAATTGGAGGAAAAGAAATTTCTTATAACTGGATTTACTATGGAGTCTCTGCGAGTGAAGAAAAAAAGAGTAAAATCTATTCATATTTAATATTAATAATGAAATTTATATACAGGAAAACCTAATTAAGATAATTGAGCTCATTAAACAGATTTGTATGGGTAAATCCGAGGAAATGAAAAAAATAAATAAATAAAATAATAATTTTTAAAAACACTGGAATTTACATATAGGATACATGCATATCTAAGCCTTTACTAAGATTTTACGTCTTAATAAAAAATTCCTCAGCTTATGAGAGAGAGAGAGAATGAAGGTTATAAAAATTTGAAGCGTAGCTAAACAAAGCTACTCTTAAATTGTCGAAGCATTCTAAAACTTTGGAACAATAATGGAGACCAATTTTTTTGTTTTTCACAAACGAAAACCCTGAAATGCTTTGGCACTAAAAAATAAAGAGTAAAATTTTGAAAACTAAAATCAAAATTTAATTCAATTCGAAATTCAAAATGGCGATCAAATCTTTAATCGAGGAAGATTTATCTTTTGCTCTCACAGATTTGACTTCCGAATATGCAGAAAATTCGAGTTCAAAAGAGCATTCGTTATCAGAAAAGTGTTTGACTATTTCTAAAAGTTTTTCGAATATCCATGTCAAAGAAACTTCTGAACTCGTAGTTGGATCGGCAAAAGCTAAAGAAGAAGATGTTGAAGAGAAAATGGAATTAATATGGTTAAAAGATGAAGATATGATTGAAAATTTTCATAACAGTTTCTTAGAATATGTTAGCAGAAAGAACAACGCGACTTCCAAAGAGATAAATGTTAAAATTAGTGAAGAATGGCTCAAACAAGCTCTAATCATTGATGGACTTATGATAACTAGAGAATTGGCCAATAGCCTCTTCAGAAAAAACCAACATCCTAAGAAGAAATCCATGGGATTCAATCAATTCCAGAAATACATGGTTTTATTCTGTCGTCTATGTTACTTGGATGATACCAAGGTATGCTCAAAGATGATTGAAGTAGCTGAGATGAAATAACAAGATTCAAACGATCATTTTTTGGAAAATTCCAGAAAATTTTGGAATTTTTTTTTTCTTCTTCTCTGAAAACCTTGTTAACATTTTAAAATGTTTTTTTGATATTAGATTAGAAATAAATATAACAAGAAATTAAACTGATTTCTAGAATTCGATGTATTTCTTCATCTCACTTGTGTATAAATTTATAAATAAAAAAGAAAATTCACTGAGGGAAGAGTATATTTTTATATAATGACAAGCTTTCGAGTGTAACAGCTCTCTAAACATGTATACTGTTGTTGAGTACCGTAGTTACACCTGTCAAAGGGCTGTTGAGCCTGTAAGCTTGTATTTTCGCTCTTCCCTCAGCGCGAATTATCTATTATGATTTCATAGAAGGGATTTTTCTATAAAATTGTAGCAAAGTAAATTAAATTTAAATGCCATCTATCGTTAAAATTTCTACACAAATAAATTTACTGGCAATGCGTTTCTTTTAAATATCATCAAATATGATCTCTACAGACTTTACTGCAATAATATAAGTTATTGAATGAGAGGGCTTGGCTCATCAGTAGTGAACCCTCTCAGCGGTTTCGCCAAATTAATCTCTAGACCGCTCTACTATTGTATTGGATTGGTTTGGAATATATCCTGTATTTTATATGGAAGGCAGCTAAAGTATTTATTATTTTATTAACAGAGTATCATTTAATGTTTATATTTTGTCACTCTGTAAACTTCCCTTATTACTTATCTTTTGTTTATCATTCATAGTATGTTCTTGTCCCTTAAATAAATTATTGTGTCATCCTGAAGTTTGTCTTTCTTAATTTTCCAAGTGGCAATATAAACTATATATATATATACAATAAAAGGACTTAAAAGCGCGAATGTTTCTTTTATACATAAAACGAACTTCTACTGTCCTTACTGCGATGAAAAAATATATTGGGAGGGCTTGGCTCATCAGTGGTGAACCCTCCCAGCGGTTTCGCCAATTTAATCCACCAGACCGCTTCTCAGAGCTCTAAAACTGTATTGGATCATTCTGCTTTTATATGCTACACTGAAGGATGGAATCTATATATATTTGAAATTTCAAAAATATATTATTGAAGACAATTAAAGGTTATAACACAAAGTGCATGCAAAAAGTTTCGGCAATTATACGTCATATATGTGGAACATAGGAGTAAAAAAACACTGACATATCGACAAGTCAATTAGAAATTACTTTCAAGATATTTTAATGTAGAAATTTAAGAAAGACAAACTTAAGGATGACACAAAAATTTATTAAAGTCAATAACAGAGAGAAATAACCCAGGTTCCTGGAACACAGAATGTCAACTACCCTGAAGGCAAGAACAAATTAACATTTATAAAATACCAGAGAATCAATGACGGGAAGTAAGTTTACACAGAGTAGAAAATGATTAATATCAAAATTAATAATCTGTTTCTAAATCAATAAAAATGTTACTACAATATTTATTACTAGCCGAGTGACCCAGGTTCCCCCGATGAGCCTGTGAGGACACATTGAGATTATAGATGGTTGTTTAAAAATCACAATGGGTATATTCTCTTCTTTCTTATCTCCACTCAATCATATTAGGGTATCAAATTGTGACCCTTGATGGTGTTTGTTTGACACCCATCATGACTGGGTCAAGTAGAATGCGTCTGCCTTTGTCATTAAGACTGGGAGCACTACTCAGTGGCAGGCCGACTTAGCTCCAAAAGAAATGGCCGCCTCTGACATGAGGAACAGACGCCATGTGCAGCTGCTCCTAACATGGAGTACAAACACTGCTCATCCTGTATCGCTGGATTAGGAGACCTTACAGGGTACTATCAGCCGGGCCAGCTGAGCTCAGGTTTTTTAGTGAGCTTGTTACTGCTTCCCCACCTCCTTTTTCATCCAGGCTTGGGACCAGCAAAGGCGGAGTTGGGTATATTCTGATTTCTTAGAAGCATCATTTTCAAGTAAGGTTAAATAAAAATACTTTCCAAGCAAAGTATATATATTCGGGCAGATACGACAACGGATAAATCCTGGGCATCCAGAGTAAATCTCCAAGGAAAATTTCTACAGAGAAGTAATTCTGATTACATAAGCAGAAAAGTACTTAAAAATTAAATTATAAACACGAAATATCTATCCTTTTTTTTAGAAATTAATAAAATTCAATAAAAACACTTATTTTAAAAACTACGCAATTTGAAGATAAATAGATAAAGTAAAATTTAAAACAAAAAATCTACGAATGTAATAAATTTAAAAAATAAATATAACTACTAATATTTAGAGAATAAAAATAAGTGTGACACACACACGATGTAAAAGAACCTTGCGATTTCTTTTATCTGCTTATGTTGTTGCTTATTTGTTTAATATATATGTGGCGACTACACTTTGCTTCAGCGAGCGCGAACTAGGACGGCCTCGGGAACCGCGAGCGTCAACCTGACTACGCATGCGCGGGGACGTCACCAGAGACTCTGGCCACTGGCGGTAAACATGCAGGCTAACTCCGACGGCCGTTACTTCAACCGTTGCTTCTTTTCTATTTCTATATTTCTGGCTTTAAATAAATTAATTTTAATTATAATTTTATCAGCAGCCTTTCCACAAGCCACACCAACACATCACGCAACAAGCCTACAAATTGGTGAGCCGGACGTGATGTGTTGGTGTGGCTTGTGGAAAGGCTGCTGATAAAATTATAATTAAAATTAATTTATTTAAAGCCAGAAATATAGAAATAGAAAAGAAGTAACGGTTGAAGTAACGGCCGTCGGAGTTAGCCTGCATGTTTACCGCCAGTGGCCAGAGTCTCTGATGACGTCCCCCGCGCATGCGTAGTCAGGTTGACGCTCGCGGTTCCCGAGGCCGTCCTAGTTCGCGCTCGCTGAAGCAAAGTGTAGTCGCCACATATATGTTTATTTAATTCTCTTTTTCTTAATTGTTTATTTTCTTTTTGATAATTTTGTTATCTACTCTACTACAATATGAATCATTGTAAATAGTTTCACGCGCATATCGGATATAGCGTGTCTTGTTTGCAACTGGTAATAAATAAATGTAGAAAAATAACGAAAATTTTGGTATATAGATTGCTATGTATAGTTCAGTATCTTTGGAGGAGATTGCATAAAACTTTACAACTGAAAACTCTGTTAGCGTATTATCTATAAATGAATAATTCATCTATTTTATAACATATCTATATGTAATAGGTTCAGATAGAGAAAGAATTATTACTCGGAAAACCCTAAATAAAATAATTTTAAAAATTTAATACTCTTTGAAGAAAATGTACCTAAATATTACTTGCATTACTAAATTTTTTGATACTTCTAAATTTAAAAAAATGTTTTTCTTTCTATTTTTTATTAAATTAAAAGTAAAATCTATATATAATATTCTTCAATATAATTCCACAATTAAAATTCAAACATCAAAATAATTTTCTCATAGATGCGTAATTATTTTATGAGCTCCCACATTAAAAGGAACTATTCCCAACATTCGAAGTATCCCTTTTAATTAAAGGAAAAGAGCTTCTAAAATCGAGTAATTTTAGAGAATTTTTTTTTTCAGGGTGAGAAAATTTTCCCATTTTCTCCCTCAGTTTGAAATTCAAATGCCTTTCCCTCTAATGCTTGGAAAATGGAGTCGTCTGCTTGAATTGGGAAGAAATATTTACAATTCAACTGCTCTTTCTGTCTTTCCATCGTTAAATAATCAATTGGGGTAATCAATCACGTCATACTCGTCTGCATAAATATTGATAAAGTAAAATTAAAACAACCTACAAGGTATATGAATATTTCGATTTGGTAAAAGAATTTGAAGTGAACTATTTTTTTTTACAATTGAAATTATCATATAGATATATTAAAAATAAAAAGGCATATCTTGACCAGGAGCACATGTGTGCTTTTCAGAAGGTAGAGCGCCATCTTTTTTTTTTTTTTTTTCTATTATTTTTCACATACAGTTAAACCTGTATATAGCGCCTCCTCTAAATAGAGCACCCGATTTTTACATTAAAATGTAAACATTTTACATTAATAGTGACCTGTCTATAGCACCCCCTCTCTATAGCACCCTATTTTGGTGAGTCCCAAGAGGGGACGCTATAGACAGGTTCAACTGTATATATATATTTATATAACAAAAATGAGAATTCGAGACTATTATAGACGCGTATGATTCTTTTAAAATTAAACAATTTTCTCTACTGCCCTTACTGCAATGGAAAAATTAATAGGAGGGCCTGGCTCATCAGTGGTGAACCCTCCCAGCGATTTCGCCAGTTTAATCTACCATACCGCTGTTGTATTGCATTTTTTCGGTTTTTTCCAAGTTCCAAATAACTTTATTAGGTGCCGCTCAAAAAAAGCAACCAAGATCATCATATTTACAATATACTGTGGGGGATGTACAGGGTTTGTTCATTTACAATTATAATTTATATTGCTGGGTCCTCAGGTCCTTGGGGATATTATTCTTGAGAAGGTTTTTTTTCTGGTTTTCGGTTTTTCATTTCAGTAAGGGTAGTAAAAAATTGTTTAATTTTTAAAAGAATCATACGCGTCTTAAATAGTTGAGGGAAGATGAAATTGATGTACCAAAAGAAGCCTTCTCACTTTAATTATGGATCAGAACGAGGCATCATCTAGTTAAAAAACTAAACTAGTGATGACGAAGACATAACACTAGTTTAGGAAAATTCAGACAAAAATCCAACCTGTATAGCCTGAAACCATGGTATATAGGTTGGTTGGAGAATTTTGTTAGAAACCATGGGAAGAGGCATGAGGGCCATAGTCAAGGAAATGGAAGTTGGATCTATGAAAATTGTCAGAACTATCCATAAGGACCTTGGTCTCAAGTCCTATGCCCTCAAGAAAGGCCAGCTTCTGACTGAGAATACGAAGGATAACAGAAAAAGAAAGGCTACATCTCTCCTCAACAACTTGAAACATGACTCTTGTAACAACCTGAGGTTCTTCTCTGATGAAAAGAACTTTGACGTGGATCAAAAGTTAAATCCCAGGAATGATCGCTGGATCTGTAAAGACCTTACAGAGGTACCTGTCGTAATACACACGAAATTCCTTGTCTCCATGATGGTCCTTGGCGTTATCAGCGGTGAAGGGGATATCATGCCTCCCCATGACTTTGTGAAAGACCTTAGGATGAACGCTGACACCTACATCAATGTTCTGGAGACCGTTGAGAAGCCTTGGATAGACATGGTGGCCACAGAAAGGAAGGATGTCTTCCAACAAGACTCAGCTCCAGCCCACAAGACAAATTGTTGCTGAAAATTAATGTCCCAAGTTACTGGAGTCCTGATATTTGGCCCCCTAACTCTCCAGACTGCAACCCCCTCAACTACTATGTATTGTTGAGAGAGATGTCAACAAAGCTCCCCACAACACCATCCAGTCTGTCAAGAAAACACACGGTGATGATCCAAATGGACAAGATCTCATTGTCGCCAAGACCTGTGCTTCATTCCACACTCACCTCGAGACTGTTGTAGCTAATAATGGAGCCACTACATTGAATACATCAAAACTATATTCTTTTATCTACTAATGTGCTAAATTCCATTTCAAATGTTTGCTTGCCATAAATTTCAGTGAAATTTTCATTGTGGTTATATTCCTAATTTACATTATACGCTCTTATACAACAGCAACAAAGTCTTTATTGAGGACACTCGTCCCATACAGGATTTACCCAGATAGGTAAACAGAAGTAATCATAACATCAATCTTTCCTCAAGTTGGGTCTGTGTTACGTACATACAACAACAACAAAGTCTTTATTAAGGACACTCGTCCCATACAGGATTCTCCCAGATAGGTAAACAGAAGTAAACATAACATCAATCTTTCCTCAAGTTGGGTCTGTGTTACGTACATACAACAACAAAGTCTTTATTAAGAACACTCGTCCCATACAGGATTCTCCCAGATAGTTAAACAGAAGTAAACATAACATCAATCTTTCCTCAAGTTGGGTCTGTGTTACGTACATACAACATCAAAGTCTTTATTAAGGACACTCGTCCCATACAGGATTCTCCCAGATAGTTAAACAGAAGTAAACATAACATCAATCTTTCCTCAAGTTGGGTCTGTGTTACGTACATACAACAACAACAAAGTCTTTATTAAGGACACTCGTCCCATACAGGATTCTCCCAGATAGGTAAACAGAAGTAAACATAACATCAATCTTTCCTCAAGTTGGGTCTGTGTTACGTACATACAACAACAACAAAGTCTTTATTAAGGACACTCGTGTTACATACAGGATTCTCCCAGATAGGTAAACAGAAGTAAACATAACATCAATCTTTCCTCAAGTTGGGTCTGTGTTACGTACATACAACAAAACCTACAAACAGACAAAGGGTTCTCCCATGGGTAGCTCTCTTTCGACATCAGTGGCAGAAATTGTCATGCGCCGCATTGACAAGTGGATAAATTCACTATTTCCGTCCGATATAATATTATGGCGCCGATATATCGACGATATATTTTGTATCTGCCCCGACACCCAAGCCAATACAATTCTGGAAAAACTGAACAGTTACCATCCCGACCTGAATTTCACCTATGAAAAAGAAACAAACAATAGCCTGCCTTTTTTAGATGTCAAAATCATGCGTATAGAGAATAAATTCCAAACAACCGTTCACTATAAACCATCTTTCAACCCCGACTATATCCGTTTTTCCTCCTACTGCCCTCTCAGCCATAAAATCAATACTGTAAAGACCCTTACCAAACGTATCCATAGCCACTGCTCACTTCAGACCTTCAAAACAGAAGAGACCCAGAATATTTTAAGAAATCTAAAAACCTGCCAATATCCTTTATCATTTATTTTAAGACATTTCCATAGCCCGTCTGAAATGCGAAATCCCCCAGTTTACGAATCTATTTGCAGTATTCCCTACTCACCTGTATCCTTATCAATAGCCCGTCATCTGAAAAAATTCGGCGTTAAAACCTTCTTCTGCAACTCACCAAGTTTAAGTTCACTACTAAGAAACCCTATAACAAAAAGCAATAGCCTTAATTATCCTTGCAATATTAAGAATGCCATATACTCTATAGAATGCAACGAATGCAAAACCAAATACGTAGGTGAAACAGGTAGAAATTTAAATGTAAGAATATCTGGAACATCAACGAAATATCGAAAACCAGGACAATAGATCTCTAGTATACCATCATGTAAGAGAAACAGGTCATTCCTTCGCACTATCCGAACCAATAACCCATTATTCCAACATCCCCAATAAACAACAGAGACTCATCATAGAATCCATTATATCAAGAAAACACAATAGTATTAACAGAAGAGTTGATATTCCAGAAGTTTATAATATACTATTCCCTGAGCTCACCCCAAATCTACCAAATACAAGAATCGTCTCAGAATAGCAGCAGTGGTAACCAGGCAGACATCTCCTAATAATGATAACTACAACCTAGCTATGTATTCCCTGCTTCCTTGGTTTTTTCTGGTGGCCTATATTTTATTCATTTGTTTGTCCTCTTATTAGAGATATATATATTTTAAATATTTTGTCTCAATTGTATAATAGTTAATATGTAAAAGTAATATTTATATCTTCATAAAAATATGTAAAATAGTATCATTACATTTAACTCGTGTTCTATTGGCGTGTCATTATACCATGTTTTCTCCTGTAGAAGGGCGTCCGTGCCCGAAAGCTAGAGAACAATAAAATGTTTTTTGAAGAAGACACTCTTCCCTGGAGGAATAATTGATTTTGCTCAACAAAGTCTTTATTAAGGACACTCATCCCATACAGGATTCTCCCAGATAGGTAAACAGAAGTAAACATAACATCAATCTTTCCTCAAGTTGGGTCTGTGTTACGTACATACAACAACAACAAAGTCTTTATTAAGGACACTCATCCCATACAGGATTCTCCCAGATAGGTAAACAGAAGTAAACATAACATCAATCTTTCCTCAAGTTGGGTCTGTGTTACATACAACAACAACAAAGTCTTTATTAAGGACACTCGTCCCATACAGGATTCTCCCAGATAGGTAAACAGAAGTAAACATAACATCAATCTTTCCTCAAGTTGGGTCTGTGTTATGTACATACAACAACAACAAAGTCTTTATTAAGGACACTCGTCCCATACAGGATTCTCCCAGATAGGTAAACAGAGGTAAACATAACATCAATCTTTCCTCAAGTTGGGTCTGTGTTACGTACATACAACAACAACAAAGTCTTTATTAAGGACACTCGTCCCATACAGGATTCTCCCAGATAGGTAAACAGAAGTAAACATAACATCAATCTTTCCTCAAGTTGGGTCTGTGTTACGTACATACAACAACAACAAAGTCTTTATTAAGAACACTCGTCCCATACAGGATTCTCCCAGATAGGTAAACAGAAGTAAACATAACATCAATCTTTCCTCAAGTTGGGTCTGTGTTACGTACATACAACAACAACAAAGTCTTTATTAAGGACACTCGTCCCATACAGAATTCTCCCAGATGGGTAAACAGAAGTAAACATAACATCAATCTTTCCTCAAGTTGGGTCTGTGTTACGTACATACAACAACAACAAAGTCTTTATTAAGGACACTCGTCCCATACAGGATTCTCCCAGATGGGTAAACAGAAGTAAACATAACATCAATCTTTCCTCAAGTTGGGTCTGTGTTACGTACATACAACAACAACAAAGTCTTTATTAAGGACACTCGTCCCATACAGGATTCTCCCAGATGGGTAAACAGAAGTAAACATAACAGTTTTCTACAGAAAATGTAGAATAACATCAATATTTCCTCAAGTTAGGTCGCTCTTCTGTGTTACGTCTTTTGACTGTGCTGCTGTTTTTCAGAATTTGTGAAAAACCAATGCATTAGTCCTGCTTTTTACTACTTTCTCCAATAATGTACATCCTGTTTATATTGCGATAGATGGTGAAAGCCATCAGCAACTTTCAGTAATACGATCAGGTGATGACTTTTTTAACTACTTGATCTCAACACACTTATTTCACTTCTCTATGCTATATTTTCTGGTCACACAAGGCGTAGGAGTCCTATTTTTCTCAACCTATTATTAGTAGCTAAGCATTACAATTTCATTAGTTTACTTTGTGCAGAATGAATTATA
>CP092885.1:54747403-54769735 GCA_030710605.1 Cordylochernes scorpioides | reverse complement strand
CTATTTTCATAATTTGTACTTTATTAATATGATGCATAGCGCGCCATATTTTATAAGAAATCTAAACTATTTTTGAAGCGTATGATTCTTATTCAAATTAAATAATTTAGTATTCAGTAAGGGCAGTAGAGTGTGGGTAGTTATCGACTGCAGTGTAGAAAGCTGTTTAACATAATATTTACAGTATTATTGTTTAGTTATTTACCATAACTGTTAGGTGTGAGCTTTTTGTATAAATTTCATGAATTATTGAGAAAATTATTTTTAATAAAAAATGCTCAAAGACGACTCGAACCCGAATCTTTGTGCAGCTGAGATTCCATCGTATTACCAATCAGCTATCAATTTATATATTTGTCGAGATAAAAACCTCTTTATAAATATTCAGTCTGGAGGGTTTAGCAACACATATGACACTTTATCTGTGAAAAAAAAAAATTATAATCGTCATAATAAGTGTAATTTGAAAAAAAAAAAAAAATTAAAAATAATTAATGTCGACAATGATAATTATATGCCTTTTAAACAGTTTATAACTGCATTTTATATGATATCAAGTATACATAGTATAAGCCATGATAATCATGGTGGGTAGAGGGTTGTGACTGTAAGTATACCATATGACACAATTGACACAATTTTTATTGACTTCTTGTCAATAATTTACATTAAAAATGGAAATAAAACTAAAATATAGATGATCATGCGGGGATGTGCCCCGGCGAGTGAGTCTTCTTTCCCAGGCGATGAGTGGGTCATCTGCTCCTCCGGTCAGCCCAACCTATACGAAGTACCGGTAGATGATGGATTTGGCAGACGCTAGGATGGCCAAGTCGTCATCTTCGAGGCCAGACCCGAAAATCCAGGCACCCAAGTCAGGGGGTCGCCCAAGGACACTGAAGGCTTCGATGATGAGGGGCCTGATACGACTGCAGCTCCAGTAGCGATGGTCAAGGGAGCGATCTACGGAACCGTAACCCTCTACCAGGCCATGATAATCATGGTGGGTAGAGGGTTGTGACTGCTTGTACTGTAAGTACACCACATGTCTACATATGTAGTCCCAGGCCATGATAATCATGGTGGGTAGAGGGTTATGACTGCTTGTACTGTAAGTACACCACATGTCTACACATGTAGTACCAGGCCATGATAATCATAGTGGGTAGAAGGTTATGACAGCTTGTACTGTAAGTACACCACATGTCTACACATGTAGTACCAGGCCATGATAATCATGGTGGGTAGAAGGTTATGACTGCTTGTACTGTAAGTACACCACATGTCTACACATGTAGTACCAGGCCATGATAATCATGGTGGGTAGAAGGTTATGACTGCTTGTACTGTAAGTACACCACATGTCTACACATGTAGTACCAGGCCATGATAATCATGGTGGGTAGAGGGTTATGACTGCTTGTACTGTAAGTACACCACATGTCTACACATGTAGTACCAGGCCATGATAATCATGGTGGGTAGAAGGTTATGACTGCTTGTACTGTAAGTACAACCACATGTCTACACATGTAGTACCAGGCCATGATAATTATGGTGGGTAGAGGGCTATGACTGCTTGTACTGTAAGTACACCACATGTCTACACATGTAATACCAGGCCATGATAATCATGGTGGGTAGAGGGTTATGACTGCTTGTACTGTAAGTACACCACATGTCTACACATGTAGTACCAGGCCATGATAATCATGGTGGGTAGAAGGTTATGACTGCTTGTACTGTAAGTACACCACATGTCTACATATGTAGTACCAGGCCATGATAATCATGGTGGGTAGAAGGTTATGACAGCTTGAACTGTAAGTACACCACAAGTCTACACATGTAGTACCAGGCCATGATAATCATGGTAGGTAGAGGGTTGTGACAGCTTGAACTGTAAGTACACCACAAGTCTACACATGTAGTACCAGGCCATGATAATCATGGTAGGTAGAGGGTTGTGACAGCTTGAACTGTAAGTACACCACAAGTCTACACATGTAGTACCAGGCCATGATAATCATGGTAGGTAGAGGGTTGTGACAGCTTGAACTGTAAGTACACCACAAGTCTACACATGTAGTACCAGGCCATGATAATCATGGTGGGTAGAGGGTTATGACAGCTTGTACTGTAAGTACACCACAAGTCTACACATGTAGTACCAGGCCATGATAATCATGGTGGGTAGAGGGTTATGACAGCTTGTACTGTAAGTACACCACAAGTCTACACATGTAGTACCAGGCCATGATAATCATGGTGGGTAGAGGGTTATGACTGCTTGTACTGTAAGTACACCACATGTCTACACATGTAGTACCAGGTCATGATAGAGGGTATATTATGATACATTAGCGCGCCATCTGTTATGAAAATTCGAAACTATTATAGACG
This sequence comes from Cordylochernes scorpioides, assembly GCA_030710605.1. Classification (NCBI taxonomy): domain Eukaryota; kingdom Metazoa; phylum Arthropoda; class Arachnida; order Pseudoscorpiones; family Chernetidae; genus Cordylochernes; species Cordylochernes scorpioides. The sequence continues at coordinate 54,767,332 of CP092885.1, read as the reverse complement.
TGTATGATTCTTCTAAAAATTAACAATTTATACTGCCGTTACTGCAATGGAAAATTAATGGGAGGGCCTGGCTGAAACAAAGAGGGTTCACCACTGATGAGCCAGGCCCTCCCATTAATTTTTCTATTGCAGTAAGGACAGTAGAAATTGTTAAATTTTAAAAGAACCATACGCGTCTATAATAGTTTCGAATTTTCATAGAGGGTATATGTTGTGGCAGGCACACCAGGCCTAAACCAGCACGTGTTGATAGAACACCTCACTGCGCATGCGTGGGTGGCTCAAGGCATCCCGGGACGTATGGCTAGAATTGTGACTAGAATTCCAAGAGTGAATGTTTGGTTGTATTTTAACCAATACTTAGTATAAAATAAAAGGATTTAAAAGCGCGAATGTTTCTTTTATACATAATACGAACTTCTACTGTCCTTACTGCGATGAAAAAATATATTGAATATATAATTATATATTTGAATATAATGCTACTGTCCTATAAGCTTATGTCCATAGTTTACTTGAAAACCTTTTCTAAGATTCCATCCTTCAGTGTAGCATATAAAAGCAGAAAGATCCAATACAGTATTAGAGCTCTGAGAAGCGGTCTGGTGGATTAAATTGGCGAAACCGCTGGGAGGGTTCACCACTGATGAGCCAAGCCCTCCCAATATATTTTTCATCGCAGTAAGGACAGTAGAAGTTCGTATTATGTATAAAAGAAACATTCGCGCTTTTAAATCCTTTTATTTTATATGTATAGATGGCGCGTTATTGCTTTGTATTAATTTAGGCCTAACTGGCCTTGTCTTTATAGTTTGCTGAAGAGCATTGCTCGATGCAAACATTTGAATATAATGCTACTGTCCTATAAGCTTATGTCCATAGTTTACTTGAAAACCTTTTCTAAGATTCCATCCTTCAGTGTAGCATATAAAAGCAGAAAGATCCAATACAGTATTAGAGCTTTGAGAAGCGGTCTGGTGGATTAAATTGGCGAAACCGCTGGGAGGGTTCACCACTGATGAGCCAAGCCCTCCCAATATATTTTTTCATCGCAGTAAGGACAGTAGAAGTTCGTATTATGTATAAAAGAAACATTCGCGCTTTTAAATCCTTTTATTTTATATGTATAGATGGCGCGTTATTGCTTTGTATCAATACTTAGTATCCTAGCTATTTTTTTCTCCGTGTCAACAGGTCTAAGATCGGGTATACATTGAAGAAACATACTAGAATTGTAACTAGAATACTAAAAGTAGTTTTCTGGTTGTATTTTAACATGCATTTGGTATCCTAAGGTGGGGAAAAAGTCCGACCAGTCCCCCCTGGACCCTTGGAATATTTGACCAAATTCTGGTCCAAGCTGACTAACGTGGCAAAGGCACCCTTTTTCGAATGAACAATTTGGTATCCTAGCCATTTTGATTCTGTGTCAATAGGTCAAAGATCTGGTATACATTAAGGAGAAACATACCAGAATTGTGAATAGAATGCCAAGAGTGAGTTGTTGGTTGTATTTTAACCTATACTTGGTATCTCCTCACCCTTAGTCATTTGTTTACGTGTCAACAGGTCAAAGATCTGGTATACATTGAAAAAAAAAACATACTAGATTTATGAAATGAATGCCAAGAGTAAAATGTTGGTTGTATTTTAACTTACACTTTTGGTATCCTAGCCATTTTGTTTCCGTGTCTTCTAGTCTGTTTGTTTCTAAAGGAACTATTGTGATCATTAAGAGAAAGAAGCGTGAGTAGAAAGTGTTTAGATATACACTCATGGACAAAACTTATGGAAGTGGAAAGTCTTTGATGTCGCCGGTCGTCATTTTTTTAAAAATGAGACAGAGACAATTTTGTTCACACTTGGTTATCTTATGTGCTTTCAATAAAGGTCGCTATGTATCAAATATCTTTCGGAGTTATTAACTGAATCCAGATATAAATGTTAAAAGGTACAACTTCCTTAAGTTCTGTCTATGAGTGTATCTTTCAGAGTTATTGTCTGAATCCCGAATTACATGGTAAAAGGTACAACTTCCTTAAGTTTTGTCCATGAGTGTATCTTTCAGAGTTATTGTCTGAATCCCGATATACATGGTAAAAGGTACAACTTCCTTAAGTTTTGTCTATGAGTGTATCTTTCAGAGTTATTGTGTGAATCCCGATATACATGGTAAAAGGTACAACTTCCTTAAGTTTTGTCTATGAGTGTATCTTTCAGAGTTATTGTGTGAATCCCGATATACATGGTAAAAGGTACAACTTCCTTAAGTTTTGTCCATGAGTGTATCTTTCAGAGTTATTGTCTGAATCCCGATATACATGGTAAAAGGTACAACTTCCTTAAGTTTTGTCTATGAGTGTATCTTTCAGAGTTATTGTGTGAATCCCGATATACAACTGCATTACGTTTTGTCCATTTAGTGTATGCTTTTAGAAATATTTTTATGTATAGGGGAAATGGAGTATTAAGGCACGAATGTTTCTTTCACACTTAAAACAAACTTCTACTGTCCTTACTTCGATGAAAAAATATTGGGATGGCTTGGCTCATCAGTAGTGAACCCTCCCAGCGGTTTCACCAATACTGTATTGGACGATTATTGTAATATGGTTGAGGGGTAAAAAAAATCCAATATTATGTAATAAATAAAGAGAGACATACAATCAATGATATAATATTTAATGATGATAACAAGTATGATATGAGAGAGGATTAGAGACAAAAAAAAAGCTATCTGTGATCACGCTGCAGGTTTGGTGACCACTCTGCTAGGTTGTTCCTTGCTGCTTACTGTCGAACGGAACGTAGCGCTTACACGTTCCGAGGCCGTACGTTTGCAGCGTGCGATGGCGAGGAAACTTCTACGGAACTTGGCGTTCATGAAACAGTACGTGATGGGATTACAACATGCTGAGATGTAGGCGAGGAGCTGAAAGAGAGAGAGATTATAATATCCGAGACCATGGTAAACAGCTTCAGGTATGAATAGACTCAACGTGTTGATGGTGTATAGAGGTGTCCAACAGATGAAATACTCCATGACAACTACCAGGAGCATTTTGATGACTCTCCGTTTTTGATGAAGAGCGTTCTCCTGATTGGTACTTCTTAGAGCGTTGACCAATGGTCTGCGAGGTCCCGAACTCTCTGTTACTTGACCTGTGCTCGGAGAGTAAGTGGCGGAGCGATGGTTACCTGCGGGAGATGACGAAGTTTCGAGAGGACCTGCAACAGACATCAGTTATTTATCATCACTGTAGACAGAAGTTAAGGAAGTTGTATCTTTTACCATGTATATCGGGATTCAGACAATAACTCTGAAAGATACACTCATGGACAAAAGTTAAGGAAGTTGTACCTTTTACCATGTATATCGGGATTCAGACAATAACTCTGAAAGATACACTCATGGACAAAAGTTAAGGAAGTTGTACCTTTTACCATGTATATCGGGATTCAGACAATAACTCTGAAAGATACACTCATGGACAAAAGTTAAGGAAGTTGTACTTTTTACCATTTATATCGGGATTCAGACAATAACTCTGAAAGATACACTCATGGACAAAAGTTAAGGAAGTTGTACCTTTTACCATGTATATCGGGATTCAGACAATAACTCTGAAAGATACACTCATGGACAAAAGTTAAGGAAATTGTACCTTTTACCATGTATATCGGGATTCAGACAATAACTCTGAAAGATACACTCATGAACAAAAGTTAAGGAAGTTGTACCTTTTACCATGTATATCGGGATTCAGACAATAACTCTGAAAGATACACTCATGGACAAAAGTTAAAGAAGTTGTACCTTTTACCATGTATATCGGGATTCAGACAATAACTCTGAAAGATACACTCTTGGACAAAAGTTAAAGAAGTTGTACCTTTTACCATGTATATCGGGATTCAGACAATAACTCTGAAAGATACACTCATGGACAAAAGTTAAAGAAGTTGTACCTTTTACCATGTATATCGGGATTCAGACAATAACTCTGAAAGATACACTCTTGGACAAAAGTTAAAGAAGTTGTACCTTTTACCATGTATATCGGGATTCAGACAATAACTCTGAAAGATACACTCATGGACAAAAGTTAAGGAAGTTGTACCTTTTACCATGTATATCGGTATTCAGACAATAACTCTGAAAGATGGGGGTCGCTGGAAGGATGGTTTAAACCTTTGGTTTTCGACCGCTACGACCCGGGTTCGATTCCAGCATTGGACACTTTTATTCTGATAAAAAAAAAAAATGCTCCAATGACCCCCGATTTTTGCAAAAATCCAACCCCACCAGTGAGTGCAAGTAACCAAACCGGGCTCTGGCACATTTGTAAGTGCAAAGTCGAACTACTTTTCACATATGTAGACATGTAGTGCACTTACAGTAAAAGCAGTCGCCTATTTCTACCCACCATGATTATCATGGCCTGTACCACGTGTACTAGGGATAATCAAAAAAAAAAAAACCTCTGAAATGTATTTTATACACAGTGACCTTTATTGAAGTCACACGAGTTAACCAAGTGTGAACAAAAAATTGCTTTTGTCTCCTTCCAAAAAAAAAAAAAAGACTGGTGACATAAAAAAAAAAGAAACTTCCTTAAGTTTTGCCCACACAAGTGTAATTCGAAATACAATCATGGACAAAACTAAAGAAAGTGTAAAGTCTTTGATAGCGCCGGTCGTCTATTTTTATTTTGAAGGAGACACAGGAAATTTTGTTCACACTTGGTGTGTCTCGTATGTTTTCAATAAAGGTCACTGTAATATCTTTCAGAGTTATTGTCTGAATCCCAATATACACGCTTCTTCTTCTTTCTTATCTACACTCAATCATATTAGGGTATCAAGTTGTGACCCTTGATGGTGTCTGTTTGACAACGATCATGATTGGGTGAAGTAGAATGCGTCTGCCTTTGTCAATAAGACTGGGAGCACTACTCAATGGCAGGCCGACTTAGCTCCAAAAGAAATTTCCGCCTCTGACATGAGGAACAGACACCATGTGCAGCCGCTCCTAACATGGAGTACAGACTCATCCTGTATCCCTGGATCAGGAGTCCTTACAGGGTACTATCAGCCGGGCCAGCTGAACCCAGGTTTTTTAGTGAGCTTGTTACTGCTCCCCCTTCTCCTTTATCATCTGGGCTTGGGACCGGCGAAAGCGGCGTTCACTAAAAGGTACAGCTTCCTTAAGTTTTGACCATGAGTGTATATATATATATATCTAAGAGTGTGTATATATATAAATATATATATAAGAGAACAATATTTATAACAATAATTTTAATTAGTCAATTAACAAGGTTAAAAACTGGTTATAGTTCTTGACCCGTTTATTGAACAGATCATTCGTCTAGCAGATAGAATGTACCATAGAAATACCTGACTAAAACTCAATGAACGAAATCAATTAGCTCTATCGAAGTGTAATAACAACTTGTTAGAGTTGAGTGGATAAATGATACCAGTGTAGACCTACCTTCCTGCGGGAAGCTGGCCCAGAGGGTACGTGCGATGAGACCGAAGGTGAGGCTGAGCACCAACAATGGGAAGATGAGAAGAACCACGTCAAGAAAGATGGCGAACACTTGTTCCAATACTGGGGATGGCCACGCCTCTCTGCACTTGTAGTTACCTGCAATACCATCACACATATTGGTGAATCAATGTGCATCTTACATCAAGACTAACTTCTCCAAGAAATACATTTCGTTAAAACACAAGTGTATTGAGAGTACACCTATCCCCCGATTTACACGGTAGATACGTTCCTGAGAAAAACGTGTAAATCGGGGGATAGGTGTACACAGAAATAAAAATAAAATGCATTGACAGGTTAAAATATGTAGTCAGCACATAAGCTCGGGATTCCTCGTGAGATGTGTACACAGCGCATGTGTTCAATCACAGTAGCATTTAGTATAGTGCGATTTAAAAAAAAAAAACTTATTTGGAAAACCGTGTAAAAGCGAAAACGTGTAAAACAAGTACCGTGTAAATCGAGGGATAGGTGTATTACTCCATTACAAATATAGAAAATAAACAAAAACTCGCAAATTCTCTAATATATTGCTTTAGAAATCTCTAGCACATTCAGAAGTAAATGGCTCTCTCCAATACACATTCATGGACAAAACTTGAGGAAGTTGTACATTTCACCATGTATATCGTGATTCAGACAATAACTCTGAAGGATATTACAATAACCTTCATTGAAGACACACGAGAGATAACCAAGTGTGAACAAAACTTAAGGAAGTTGAACCTTGTACCATATATATCGGGATTCAGATAATAACTCTGAAAGTTAGTTGATACATAGTGACTTTTATTGAAGACACACGAGATAACCAAGTGTGAACAAAATTGCCTCTGTCTCCTTAAAAAAAAGACGATTTTCGATATCAAAGAATTTTTACTTCTTTAAGTTTTATCCATGAATGTGATTTACTAAAATGTTTTTATACACATTTCTATGTGCAGTTTCAATATATTTATTAAAAGCGGGAGGTACCTTTTTTTGTCTGCAAATGCATATGAAGAAATCCTTTTCACAAATACATACTATCTTCCCACACGAAGAAATCCCTTATCGTTTTTAAAATAAAAATAAAAAAGTTCTTGTTATATTATTAAAATATCATTCAAGACAGATAAAATATATATTTATATTTAAACTATCTTAATAATTAACTAATTTGATTATCACGTATTCCATAATGTATCAAAAAACATCCTTTCTCTCTAAATTTGAAAATATTCAGTGAGCAAAAAAATCAATAAAAATCATTCGGGGGGAAAAGCCCTAATCGTTTGTAAATAAACGAGATAAAAGAGTTTGTTTTTATCTATAACTGAAAACTAACATTGTGCTCCAAATTGTACTCTATCATAAAAACTAACATGTTTGACTTTATGATATAAAAAGAGAGATTTTTTTGAAAATGCAAAACTATTCAATAGATTTTGCAAGCCCTGATGACTTAGTTCAATATCTTGTAAGTAATAACGATAAATATAATAAAAAATATGTTGATGATTTTCTACTAACATATCGAGTATTTTTTCCATATGCACAATGGTTAATGGAATGTATATTGAACTGGTTGAAAAATCCTTCAACAAGATCTCAAGCATTCAAAATTCTTCTTCAATGGATTTTTACCTATTTTTCAACTGATTTTCTCACTGATTCTGGAATGACAGATTTACTTGAGAAAGCTGAAGAGATTATGGATAATCAGAAAATGGAGAAAGAATTAGTACATCTTAATTTAAGTATATTTTCTAATGCTGTCAATCGTAATATCATTATTAACCGATCTGAACGGGAGGAAAATCTTTATTTTTCGATTCAAGGTGGTTGTGAAAGAAAATTTGGGATTTTTGTTTCCCACGTTGAAAAGGGAAGTAAAATTGATCAAGCTGGCTTACGTCGTGGTGATCAGATTCTAGATGTCAATGGTCAAAATTTCGCTTCTGTTACTTATCTAGAAGCTTATGAAATGATACGAAAATCTACCCATCTTTCACTTACTGTTAAATTCAACTGGTTAGATTTCCGTGAAGTCATCAAAACACCAGTACATTGTAGAAAACAATCAAGTATACCATTACAGAATAATAATAATAATAATGATAACCCATCATTTAGATCATTACCTCGACCTAAAAAGAAAGATAAAATAGATATCGAAAACGAATCCTCATTTGGAAATCGTACAGATAAAATTCGAAAAGCATTTCGATATAGTATGGATACAAATTCGGTCGATTTATTTCAAAGAAAGAAATTGATAGAATTAAAATTTGATGAGAGTGATGGTGAGGCTATTCTAGAAATTTATTGTGGAGAGGAATGTACGCAAATCAAAGTGGATTCGAAAACAACAGCTGAACAAGCAGTTAAGAAAGCGCTTATCAGTTTCAAAATAAGAATTTCCCCTCACAATTTCAGTCTTTACGAAGTTAGTGAGATCAGTGGAGGAATAATGAAGCGTAGACGACTTCCAAACGATCATTGTTCTTTAGTACAAAGATTACCAAAAGGTGGAAGATACTATCTAAGAACAACGCTTGCGTTAGCAATGGTCTTCCCAAAGATTTCGAACAAGTAAAGGGAATCAACAATTCTATGAAAAATCTCGAGATTTCAGAATACCCTGAACAAGTATTACGAATCTACTATGGTGATCAATACAAATATGTTCTTGTAAGCCATCAAACTACTGTCCGTGAAGCCATACAGCTTGCCATTGAAGAATTTGATTTTTCGAATAGCTCCAAAGAATCCTTTAGTCTTTATGAGATAAGTTCGGATATAAAAGGAATGTTAAAACAAAGACGTCTTCCAGAAAATCTTTCTTATCTTTCAGACAACCTATCCTTATCAGGACGTTACTATTTGAAGAATAATTCCTGTACCAGACCGTTAGTTGACGATAAGATCATTATAGAATTGCAAGCTAAAGCTCAAATTTCTTTTTTCGATTTAGAACCGTTTGATTTAGCAATTCAATTGACCCTTAGAGATTTTGAAATTTTCAGACAGATTCACCCAACGGAATATATCAAGGATATCTTTCAGATTGCATCAGCCTATGGTACACCTATGTTAACGCGTTTTGAAGAACTATCACAAACGGAAGCATTATGGGTCGCTACGGAAATTTGTTCAGAATCTAACATAGCGACACGTTCCAAAATCATCAAGAATTTCATCAAACTTGCAGCTCATTGTTTGGAATTCCGAAATTTTCAATTCTGTTTTCGCAATTCTAGGTGGTCTTAATCATGGCGCGGTGCAGAGACTTCGTCAAACTTGGGAGAAAGTCCCAACAAAACATCGATCTAAACTGAAAGAATTGGAAAAAGTTACCGACCCAACGAGAAACATGCAATACTACCGAAATCTAATATCAAAAAGTAAATCTCCACTAATTCCAAGTTTCCCAATGATCAAAAAGGACTTAACTTTCATCCATGTATCCAATAAGACAAGAATAAAAGGTAAAATCAACTTTTACAAACTCCGAGAAGTTTCTAAAATCATCCATCAACTTAAAGCAATGGTACAATCGAGTTACGATCAAGAAAACATGATGGAAAAGAAGCCGAAATCCTTTACGATGACGACCAGAAGACGTTCTTCAATGGCATTCAACAAACAAGAAAGATGTACGAAGATGCCTTGTCGATTAAACGTATCAAGACGTACTTGTCTAATTTCAAGGTTATCACTAACGAAGACAAACTCTACGCTATGAGTCTGGAACACGAACCTTCCAACTCAGCAACATCCATCTACAGGATTTCAATGACGGAATGATATTACTGCATTCTCAGGATGTCTTGATTGATGAGGTCTTGATCCTCGAAAACATCAACTTTAATTTACAAGATATCTTAATTGACGAAGACTTAAGCCTCGAAAGACATTCAATCAACCAAAAATTTCAGAATATCGACAAAGTCTCGATTCTATAAAAAATAAAAATAAATAAAAAAAATTATCAATACAAATTTTCAATGCAGAAATTCGAAACTATTATAGACGCGGATGATTCTTTTATAAATTAAACAATTTCTACTGACTTTACTGCAATGGAAAAATTAATGAAAGGGCCTGGCTCATCAATCCCATTAATTTTTCCATTGCAGTAAGGGCAGTAGAAATTGTTTAATTTGTAAAAGAATCATACGCGTCTATAATAGTTTCGAATTTTCATAACAGATAGCGCTAATGCATCATAACAAAATTTCAAGATGTCTTAGTTGACAAAGGTCGACGTCAGGAAAATAGATTCGACTTTTCATTAACCCCAAAATTTCTAGGAGTTTGAAGATAGAAAAAGAGTACCGTTTTTTTTTTTTAAACCCTATGTAAAAATCTTTATATTAAATATTATGTGTGTGAGAGAGAGAAAAAGATAATTTGTTTATTTTATCAATATTTCAATAAACAGAACGTAAATTTTTAGTTATCAGGATACAATAAAATTTATTTTTAAAGTTGGGAATGAATTGCTGAGAGTGGGCATATTGTGTATACACTCATGGACAAAACTTAAGGAAGTTGTACCTTTTATCATGTATATTGGTATTCAGACAATAACTGATATTACAGTGACCTTTATTGAAGACACACGAGATAACCAATATACACTCATGGACACAACTTAAGGAAGTTGTACTTTCTAGCATGTATATCGGGATTCAGACAATAACTCTGAAAGATATTACAGTGACCTTTATTGAAGACACACGAGATAACCAATATACACTCATAGACAAAACTTAAGGAAGTTGTACCTTTTATCATGTATATTGGTATTCAGACAATAACTCTGATATTACAGTGACCTTTATTGAAGATACACGAGATAACCAATATACACTCATGGACAAAACTTAAGGAAGTTGTACCTTTTACCATGTATATTGAGATTCAGACAATAACTCTGAAAATATTACAGTGACCTTTATTGAAGACATACGAGATAACCCAGTGTGAACAAAATTTCCTCTGTCTCCTTAAAAAAAAAAAAAAAAAAGACGACTGGATTCCACTTCCTTAAGTTTTGTCTATGAGTATACTTTGTAGAAATTCGATTTAAACGATAGCCAATTTAAGAATGATCTCGATTTAACGAATGTTTTCGTCTGAAATCTAGTGAAAAAAAAAAGAAAAAAGAAATCCCCCGTGGGGAGGAAGGAAAAACAAGATAATTAACGATATAAATTAGTTTCCCCGATATAACGAATTCTTTATTTAACGGTTTTTAATGGTCCTCTAATAATCATTAACTTGACATTATGCTATATATTTGATATATAAACATAAAGTAAAAGACATGGTTTTGTTTTCCTTCCATTTTTATCCATTTAAATGCATACCTAAGACTAACTATGTAAATAAAAACATTTTTTTAAATCGGAGCTTAAATGCATATGTACTCATTGATGTACTATTCTCTAGACTATGTAAATATGTAAATAAAGATAAATTCTTATATATATATACTAATAAAATATTGTTTTTATTTTGAATTTCTATTTGGATTCTTTGTGTCTTTTGTGGTTAAAATATTTATTTATATTACAATTTCCTGGTTTCTCTGGGAGGTAGTTGCTTATTGGAGGTTGGTGGAACAGGATGGGCCGGATTTAGGCAAAGACATGAAAAGCTTTCAGTAATGACAGAAAAGCTAGATGCCTATTAAGCTTTGTTTGTTTGAAGGGGTGTTTTTAAGGTATTTTGACTATTTTGGTATTAAAATATATAAAAAAGCGAGTATATACATTCATAGACAAAACTTAAGGAAAGTAGCTTGAGTCAAAAGGTGATCCACCAATTAAGTTCATATAAAAGGGCGTACCTGGATCTGTAATGTACTAATAAAGATGATGAGGGCCAACAGCCCGAAACGCGTCCGTGGTTAGCTTTTCTTGATTCATCAAGAATGGGTATTTGGCCAATTCTGGAATAATTAAAAATCAACGAGAATAGTTGATATTTATTCCGATAGATGGCGTAAGCCATCAGCAACTTTCAGTTGCACGATAAGGAGATGCTTTTTTTCTTAATAATATATTGTTTTGAAAATAGAGCAATCCCTATTTAATTCATTAGATAATAAAAAGGCATATATTGGATTTAATAAAATATTTATTTTGCCAATATTTCGGCTGGCTGAACGCCAAACTTTTATCGAAGCTGAGTTTGTTTATACAAAAAATGTAATGCCTCGATAAAAGTTGGCGTTCAGCCAGCCGAAATATTGACAAAATAAATCTTTTATTAAATCCAATATATGCCTTTTTACTATCTAATAATAATAAATATATAATAATAAATCTGTAAAGAAAAAAACATTTTTTTTTCTCAAAATATTTCGAGAGATTGCTTCTTCTTTATCAGTAATAAATTGAGAAAAAATTGTTCTTTTTTTTTTTCTTTACAGATCCAGATACGCCCTTTTATATAAGCTTAAGGAAAGTAGTAACATAAAGGGGGGGTCGATGGAAGGCTGGTTAAACCGTTTGGTTTTCGACCACTACGACCCGGGTTCAATTCCCGCATTGGACACTTTTTTTCTGTTAAAAAAAAAAAAAAAATGCTCCAATGGCCCCCGATTCTTGCAAAAGTCCAACCCCACCAACGAGTGCAAGTAACCAAACGGGGCTCTGGCACATTTGTAAGTGCAAAGTCGAACTGCTTTTCACATGTGTAGACATGTGGTGCGCTTACAGTAAAAGCAGTCGCTAACTACCCACCATGATTATCATGACCTGTACCACGTGTACTAGGGATAAGCAAAAAAAAAGTAACATAAAGGTAACCCAGGCTCCTGGAACGTATCCTCTGATCCCCAACTACCCCGTGTGTTGATGGAAGGCTACTGAAATTGTACCTTTTTAGCATGTATAGCGGGACTCAGACAATACTGTACCACGCGTATGTACTAGGGATAATAATAATTAAAAAAAAAAATCTTAATTAACCATCAGTTCTCCAGTACAATTTTATTTTTATCTAAAGAGATAAAGGTCGCCTCTCCCGTCAAAATAGCCGAGGCTGACGAGGGCCATTAGCCCGAAACCATGGTCTCTAGGTGGACGCTTTTCAGTTTGCCAAAGCTGGTGTTGTGGCTTTGTCATCGACCCGAGGCCGCTAGTTTGCGGCGACGGTCAATAGATGGCGTCTAGTTTTGACGTCTATTTTGACGGGAGAGGTTACCTTTGTCTCTTTAGATCAATATCCTCCCGGAAAAATTTCCATCAAAATTTTATTTTTGTGATATTTTTCATAATTACAAAAAAAAAATATTTTATCCAATATACTGGAATGAAAAAAAGAAAAATCAACGTTAAATAATATATATTTCGATGTGGATTACGTAAGCCTTCCTCAGTAACGTTAAAAAAAGTTGCATACGCAGACGTCTTTTTTTCTTTAATCAGCTGCAAGTTTAGAAAAAAAACTGTTCTTTTGTTTAATCTTTTTAAACTCAACAAAATGGCGCCAGTAAGATAAGATAATAGATAAAACACTGTCTGCAACTGTGCTGGGGATGAGTAGAGCTCATACACCAATACCTCGCTTTGCGTCGTTTCGTTTTGAGTTTTTTTCGAAGTTGCGTCACTGCTTAATTTTTACTGATTTTTCACTGTGCGTCGTTAGATTTTCGAAGTTGCGTTGTTTTGGATTCGAGTCTTCAATTTTTTTTTTCTGAATTTTTTTCCCTAAAATATGGCAACACCTTTGTTTTTGATTGCGCCTTCACATATTTTCACTTTGCGTCGTTTCAATTTGCGTCGTATTTTTTTGGAACGTAACCCCGACGCAAAGCGAGGTATGGGTGTAATTGGGTGAGCCAATACAGTCAATGATGTGGTTTGCAGGTTGAGAATTACACTTAGTACGTAGTGGGAAAACCCTTTCAACCATTCAGGGAAAGTCATTGTCCGTAGATGACCAGACTTAAGTCTGGAAAACAAAGACTGTTGTTCTCTTGGAAGGACAGAACCGGTGCTTGTCCCTCCTGCTCTGTCCCAGTCATGTGCAGCAGTAGATTTCCATTCCTGCAGGCATTGGGTCTTGATGGAGGAGGTCTCTAACTATAATCACTCTATAGATGGAAATCTTGCCGGGAGGATAATGATCTAAAGAGACAAAGGTCGCCTCTCCCGTCAAAATAGACGTCAAAACTAGCGTCAGATTGTCAAGATTTCATTAGATCCCGTGTGGATCTCATGGAATAAAGTCCGCCCTAGACTGACGAGGGCCATTAGCTCAAAACCATGGTCTCTAGGTGGACGTTTTTCAGTTTGCCAAAGCTGGTGTTGTGGCTTTGTCACCGATCCGAGGCCGCTAGTTTGCGGTGACGGTCAATAGATGGCGTCTAGTTTTGACGTCTATTTTGACGGGAGAGGCGACCTTTGTCTCCTTATAATCACTCTATAACTAAATAAATAATATATACGATTAAATATTAGAGACATATTTTGATAAGATCGTAAGATTACTTATGGACCAGTAAACCAGTATTTTATTCTATGGACATGTCTACAGATCATGGTGGTGGTGTCATATCATTTTCTAGAGCATTCAAATTGAAAGCCATGTTTATCATGGTGTTGATTGTGACAGTTTTTTTTAATACTGTAAGTACACAACATGTAGTATGAGGTTATAATAATCATGGTGGGTAGAGGGTTGTGACTGTAAGTCCACCACACATGTAGTACCAGGCCATGATAATCATGGTGGGTAGATGGTTGTGACAGCTTGTACTGTAAGTACACTACATATCTACACATGTAGTACCAGGCCATGATAATCATGGTGGGTAGAGGGTTGTGACAGCTTGTACTGTAAGTACACCCCATGTCTACACATGTAGTACCAGGCCATGATAATCATGGTGGGTAGAGGGTTATGACAGCTTGTACTGTAAGTACACCCCATGTCTACACATGTAGTACCAGGCCATGATAATCATGGTGGGTAGATGGTTGTGACAGCTTGTACTGTAAGTACACCCCATGTCTACACATGTAGTACCAGGCCATGATAATCATGGTGGGTAGAGGGTTGTGACTGTAAGTCCACCACACATGTAGTACCAGGCCATGATAATCATGGTGGGTAGAGGGTTTTGACAGCTTGTACTGTAAGTACACTACATATCTACACATGTAGTACCAGGCCATGATAATCATGGTGGGTAGAGGGTTTTGACAGCTTGTACTGTAAGTACACTACATATCTACACATGTAGTACCAGGCCATGATAATCATGGTGGGTAGAGGGTTGTGACTGCTTGTACTGTAAGTACACCACATGTCTACACATGTGTGTCATGATAATCATGGTGGGGTAGAGGGTTATGACAGCTTGTACTGTAAGTACACCACAAGTCTACACATGTGTGTCATGATAATCATGGTGGGTAGAGGGTTATGACAGCTTGTACTGTAAGTACACCACAAGTCTACACATGTGTGTCATGATAATCATGGTGTGTAGAGGGTTGTGACAGCTTGTACTGTAAGTACATCACATGTCTACATATGTAGTACCAGGCCATGATAATCATGGTGGGTAGAGGGTTATGACAGCTTGTACTGTAAGTACATCACATGTCTACACATGTAGTACCAGACCATGATAATCATGGTGGGTAGAGGGTTATAACAGCTTGTACTGTAAGTACACCACATGTCTACACACATGTATTAAACAGTTTCAGATTTACACTTTATATAGATGCCAGACATTTGTTTGATTGCTTCAACTTACTCGTGAAGTTGGACTTGTCCCAGAGTCAGGGTCCATTGAAGTATTATTTAGTAATTTTTCAATATTATTAATAATAAAAAGGTGTTCAAAGCGGGATTCGATCCCGTGTTTTAGATATCAACATACACGACCATTTATTCCAAGGCTCTAAGGTAAATAAACAGCCTCAATAAATAAAAAAGTAAACAGAAAGTCTACGCAGAGTATATAAAAAAAGTAAATTAAAAGTTGCCAGATGGAACGATCGAGTTGACGTTTTGACAGAAGGCTTTGTGGAGAAGGAAATTAGAAACAGACGAATTTGCTGCTTGGTTGGTTGGCAGATTTCTTCATATTTTCTTTTCACTTGATTTCTAAGGCATCTTTACTCTAAATAACAATATAACTTCAGCTATGTGGGGCACTATCTAAATGGGACAAGCTGCTTTAATACGAATGTAATGTCTTTTTTAAAAATACGATTTAACTTTTAGAGTAAACGAGCAATATTGTGAAAAAAATAGTACAAATGTGATATTGTACTGGAATAAGGTTGGTAAATTAAAAAAAAGAAAGAAAAAAATGCATCTCCTTTATCGGGAAACTGAAAGTTACTGATGGCTTGCGCCATTTATCGGCATAAATATAAACTATTCTTTGATTTTTTTAATTATTCCATAATTGGCCAAATACCCATTCTTAATTAATCAAGAAAAGCTAACCACGTACGCGTTTCGGGCTGTTGGCCTTCATCAGCGTGGTGCAAGCTGTACCTCAACAACCAAAAAAACTGGTCAATTCAGGCATCCTGAAAAATCATGAAACGGGTTGTTAAGGTCAGAATTGCGTGAACAATATTGTGTTGTTCCATAGAAAATGCAGGGTATAAAAAATCCAATCTAAGATAATAGTAGAGCGGTCTGTAGATTGGCGAAACTGCTGAAAGGGTTCACTACTGATGAGTCAATCTCTCTCGTTCAACAACTTTTATCAGTACAGTAAGATATGTAGAGATATTTGATGATATATGTGAAAATAAAAAACACAATGGTAAAATTATTGTTAACATTTTTATCGATGGATGGCAAAAAATTTATATACTATATTGTGTATTGAGACTATATTCCAATGAAGAGCCTCAGATGTCTCCGTACATCTCTATCACAGCAGTCGTTCTCTATCTTGGGTGTGTAAAGCTGCTGTCCTGGGTCCATGTCAATTTTCTGTTGTTGTTGTCGTGTCCAATGAAGAGCCTCAGATGTCTCCATACATCTCTATCACAGCAGTCGTTCTATATCTTGGGTATGTAAAGCTGCTGTTCTGGGTCCATGTCAATTTTCTGTTGTCGTTGTTGTGTCCAATGAAGAACCTCAGATGTCTCCGTACATCTCTATCACAGCAGTCGTTCTCTATCTTGGGTGTGTAAAGCTGCTGTTCTGGGTCCATGTTAATTTTCTGTTGTTGTTGTGTCCAATGAAGAACCTCAGATGTCTCCGTACATCTCTATCACAGCAGTCGTTCTCTATCTTGGGTGTGTAAAGCTGCTGTTCTGGGTCCATGTCAATTCCCTGCAAGGCCATTGTTGAACATGAGAATATGTGGGTAGGTTACACACCAGGACAATTGTTACATGTCCTGAAGTTTCCTGTGTCATCTGGATGTATTATATCATTTCTTTGTAGTATTTCATTCCAAGTCTTGTTAATGTTTTTGTTATTCTTCCTTCAAAGTTTATTTCGCATATTTGATCTTTCCTTATCTTTTGTTGAATTATCTTGGATTTTGAAAAAGCATCAGCATCAAATACTGGTATTTTGTTTTTGGCAGATTAAACTGTCGAAATTATAACAATAAAAAGAGATACATTTATTTTTATTACAGTAATGGTAATAGAAAATGTTTACGAAAAAAAAAAAGCTAAAATATTTCAATATAGCCTTCTACCCCCTCATTTCTATAACAATTCTGTTAATGACGCAATAATAATAATAAAAACATTCAGAAAACATTCCATTAAAAAAAAAAAAAAAACTTTCGAATATTACTAGAAAAGTAATTTTCATCTCATCAACATTATTATTATTATTATCAATAAAATCAAATATCAATAAAAATCTTTTTGAGAGAAGATGGATAAAAAAAAAAAAAAAATAAAATGGCGGATATTTTTTCGACAAAAGATTATTATTGGGTTAAGCCTAGTTTAGGCGGGGTATTAAATGTCCTCATAACTTTGTCCATTTTGTGGATGCCATTTGTCAATTGGGATAATCGTCTGAAAACTTTATGTCGTTTGGTAAATTGATTATCGGCTGATGGGAAATTTCCCAAATTGACATATTTCCCAAATGACTAAATCTATTTGAGAGAGAGACTTATTATAATATGTAAATTTATGGTCGATTTTAAAGCCCTATATATAGGATTGTAAAACGAAATCACATTTAGTAACAAGATTTTTTTACCACTTCCTGGTCGATAATATATAATTTTAGAATGATAACTGTAAAATACACTCATGGACAAAACTTATATGGAAGTGAAAAGTTTTTGATATCGCTGGTCGTCTGTTTTTTTTTTTTTTTTAAGGAGACAGATGCAATTTTTGATTTTCACTTGGTTATCTCGTGTGTCTTCAATAAAGGTCACTGTAATATCTTTCAGAGTTATTGTCTGAACCCCGATATACAAGGTGCGTTCATTAATTTCCAGGACTGGTTAAAAAATAAAATAAATAATAAAGCTAGAGAAAATATTTTTTACAGAGTTGAATATTGGACATTCGACCACACCTGACTGGAAGCACGAGTCTCGTGGCGCACGCGCCGATCTAAAAATAGAACAAAACAACTTCCTTGTAAGGTTCACATTTCTAATTTTAAAATGTCCATTTTCAAAGAGCAGAGAATCTGCATTAAGTTTTGTTTTAAATTGAAAAAAAAAAGTGATACTGAGACGTATGAATTGATTAAAGTAGCTTTTGGCGATGCAGCTTTATCCCGTTCAAGAACTTTTGAATGATTTTCACGCTTCCAAAAAGGTCGGGAAAAGGTAAACGATGATCAGCATACTGGGCGTCCAAGATCATTTCGTTGCGAGGAAAACAAGCTCAAAATAAAGGAGTTAATTAAATCTAACAGAAGAATTATCTTCAGTGACTGGACTATCTGTTTATTTGGGGATAATGAGGTGCTTAAGGGAGGCAGTGCGCCTTAAAAGACCTGAAAGATGGCAAAACAATGACTGGATACTTCACGTCGGTAATGCGCGGCCGCACACAGCCCATGTTGTTTTGCAGTTTTTGGCCAAGCATTCAACCATACAGATCCCTCATCCACCCTATTCCCCCGACTTAGCCCCCAATGACTTTTTCCTCTATCCTAAATTGAAAATTAACTTGAAAGGACGGAAATTTGACAACGTTGATATGATACAAGCTGAATCGAAGGCAACCTTGAGGAACCTCTCAAAAAGTGATTTTATCTCCTGCTTCGACAATTGGAAAAAAGATGGAACGGGTGTATTGAGGCAGGAGGGGCATATTTTGAAAAATATTGAATTAGTTTTTTTATTTGTTTTATTTTTTCAAAGATACAGAGCAGTCCTGGAAATTAATGAACGCACCTTGTACATGTTAAAAGGTACAACTTCCTTAAGTGTTGTCCATGAGTGTATGTGTATACATACTACAAGAAGGCTTATTGCTATAAAAATACAAGAAGGGAGACAAGAGCTGAGACTCGCTACAATGTTAGGGATAAAGTGACCCATGTCTTTGATATGCTTTAGCTTTAATACCGCTTAATCCTTACGTACAAATGTTTCATAAAAGATATGAACCCTGTACAAAACCACGAGGATGTTAACCCATGTACTTGATGTGGATTGTAGCACATACATTCACGGAAGTTGGAAGTTGTACCTTTTAGCATGTATATCGGGATTAAGACATAAAATCTGAAAGACATTTGATACATAATGATCTTTATTGAAGACCACACGAGATAACAGAGTGTGAATAAAATTGCCTCTGTCTTCTTTAAAAAAAAAAAAGAACGACTGGCGATATTAAAAAATTTCCAGTTTCTTAAGTTTTGTCCATAAGTGTGATGTCTCAGAATGTGTAGGGTCCTACTACAAGGTCAGGAGGATGTTGACCCATGTCCTTAATGGATTTTAGCACATAATGTCCCACAAACTGTAGGATCCCCACTTCAAGGTTTATAGGGCAATTGTAGCACATAAGCTTTAAGTACAAATGCCTCAGAATGTGTAGGGTCCCCACTAAAAGGCTAGAGGGTAGTTTTACCGCTTTATTGATGGGTTGTAGCACATAAACATAGGTACAAATGCCTCAGAAAGTATAGGTTCATACTACAAAGCTAGAGATCAGTTTACCCGTGTTCTTTGATGGGTTGTAGTACGTAAACTCATGTAAAACTTACTTGTACAAATGCCTCAGAAAGTATAGGTTCATACTACAAAGCTAGAGATCAATTTTCCCGCGTTCTTGATGGGCTGCTGTTAGGAAATGGGTCGTTTTTTATCAATAAGCTTTAAGTTATAATATCATCAGAATGTATAGATCCCACTAAAAGGCTAGAGGCAGTTTTACCGCTTTATTGAT
>CP092885.1:54701806-54747303 GCA_030710605.1 Cordylochernes scorpioides | reverse complement strand
GTTCCATGTGTGGTTATGATATTATCATAGTGTAGTATGGAATAATATTTGCATATAAGCTGGTCTATAGAAAGCCAAGGGTACTCGGAAGACGTTGAGTGTAGGTGTATATCTTATTAGGTAATAACTGTCTACAATTGCCATTTATATATACAAGCTGGTCTATAGAGAGCCAAGGGTACTCGGAATACGTTGAGTGTAGGTGTATATCTTATCAAGTAAGAACTGTCTACAATTTCCATTTATATATACAAGCTGGTCTAGAAATAACCAAGAGTTCTATAGACGTCGAATGTAGGTATGTCAACACTAATAACCTATATGTCTACAACTACCATTTACATACAAGCTGGTGTAGAGATAGCTAAGAGTTCTCGGTAGAGAGATGTAGAGTGTAGGCATATACCAACTGTAACAACTTATATGTCTACAATTGCCATTTACATATACAAGCTGGTCTATAAATAACCAATAATTCTAGAGACGTCGAATGTAGGTATGTGTTAACTGTAACAACCTATATGTCTACAATTGCTATTTACATACAAGCTGGTCTAGAAATAACCAATAATTCTAGAGACGTCGAATGTAGGTATGTGTTAACTGTAACCACTTATATGTCTACAACTACCATTTACATACAAGCTGGTGTAGAAAGAACCAAAATTTCTATAGGCGTCGAATGTAGGTATGTGTTAACTGTAACCACTTATATGTCTACAACTACCATTTACATACAAGCTGGTCTAGAAATAACCAAGAGTTCTAGAGACGTCAAGTGTAGGTATGTGTTAACTGTAACCACTTATATGTCTAAAACAACCATTTACATACAAGCTGGTTTAGAGATAGCTAAGAGTTCTCGGTAGAGAGACGTAGAGTATAGAACATATAGTACACTGTACAATGACATATATATAGAAGCATAGGGCGCCTCTCCCGTCAAAATAAACGTCAAAACCTGACGCCATCTATTGACCGTCGCCGCAACTAGTGGCCTCGGGTCGGTGACAAAGCCACAACACCAGCTTTGGCAAACTGAGAAGCGTCCACCTAGAGACCATGGTTTCGGGCTAATGGCTCTCGTCAGTCTAGGGCGGACTTTATTCCATGAGATCCACACGGGATCTAATGGAATCTTGACAATCTACCAAAGTAGTGACATATATATCTGTGCGGTGCGGCAGGGGTCTCGGTCAGTGTGAGCGCCTGGACCCTCGTGGTGATCTCCGTGGAGCGCTACTACGGCATCTGCCAGCCGCTCCACTCCCGGGAATGGCAGACCAAGTCACACGCCTACCGCCGTATCGCCCTGGTGTGGGCCATCTCGCTCCTCTACATGCTGCCCGTGTGTCTGCTCTCCGAGCTCCAGCCCATCCAGGACACCGGTAAACTTCTCTAGTGATTTATGAGCCATCTGTTCTTATAGCTTATGTGATACAGTCCATGGAGAACGCTGACAAACTGCCTTGTAGTAGAATACTACCCTTTCTGAGGCATTTGTTCCTAAAGCTTATGTGCTACAACCCATAGAAAACACGAACAGACTGTCCTCTAGCTTTGTAGTGGAACCCTATATTTTCTATGGCATTTGTTCTTGAATCTTATATGCTACAATCTATCAAGAACAGGGACAAACTGCCCTCTAGCCTTGTAGTGTGAACCTACACATTCTGAGGCATTTTTACCTAAGTTTATGTGCTATAACCCATCAATAAAGCGGTAAAACTGCCCTCTAGCCTTTTAGTGGGGACCTATACATTCTGAGGAATTTGTACTTAAAGCGTATGTGATAAAACCCTTTAAAGAACACGGGTAAACTGACCTCTAGCTTTGTAGTGTGAACCTATGCTTTCTGAGGCATTTGTACAAGTAAGTTGTACGTAAGTTTATGTTCTCCAACCCATCAAAGAACACGGGTAAACTGATATCTAGCTTTGTAGTATGAACCTATACTTTCTGAGGCATTTGTACGTGAAGTTTATATACTAGAACCCATCAAGAATACGGTAAAACTGCCCTCTAGCCTTTTAGTGGGGACCCTACACATTCTGAGCCATTTGTACTTAAAGCTTATGTGCTACAATTGCTCTATAAGCCTTGAAGTGGGGATCCTACACTTTGTGGGACCTTATGTGCTAAAATCCATCAAAAAATGGAACAACATCCTCCTGACCTTGTAGTAGGACCCTACACATTCTGAGACATCACACTTATGGACAAAACTTAAGGAACTGGGATTTTTTTAATATCGCCAGTCGTTCTTTTTTTTTTAAGAAGACAGAGGCAATTTTGTTCACACTCTGTTATCTCGTGTGGTCTTCAATAAAGATCACTATGTATCAAATGTCTTTCAGATTTTATGTCTTAATCCCGATAAAAATGCTAAAAGGTACAACTTCCTTAAGTTTTGTCCATGAGTGTATGTGCTACAATCCAAGTACATGGGTTAACATCCTCGTGGTTTTGTACAGGGTTCATATATTTTATGAAACATTTGTACGTAAGTATTAAGCGGTATTAAAGCTAAAGCATATCAAAGACATGGGTCACTTATCCCTAACATTGTAGCGAGTCTCAGCTCTTGTTTCCCTTCTTGTATTTCTATAGCAATAAGCCTTCTTGTAGTATGTATACACATACATTCTAGGACAACGCTTAAGAAAGTCAGTGCTTTACAAGCTTGATACCCTGATATGATTGAGAGGAGATAAGAAAGAAGAAGACTTAAGAAAGTTGTACTTTTTAGCATTTATATCGGTATTCAGACAATAACTTTAAAAGATATTTGATACACAGTGACCTTTATTGAAGACACACGAGATAACGAAGTGTAAATCAAAAATTGCATCTGTCTCCTTAAAAAAAAAAACAGACGACCAGCGATATCAAAAACTTATCACTTACATAAGTTTTGTCCATGAGTTCATTTTACAGTTATCATTCTAAAATTATAAATTATCGACAAGGAAGTGGTAAAAAAAATATTGTTACTAAATGTGATTTGGTTTTACATTCCTATATATAGGTCTTAAAAATCGACCATAAATTGCATATTTTAATAAGTCTCTCAAATAGATTTAGTCATTTAGGAAATATGTCAATTTGGGAAATTTCCCATCAGCCGATAATCAATTTACCAAACGACATAAAGTTTTCAGACGATTATCCCAATTGACAAATGGCATCCACAAAATGGACAAAGTTATGAGGACATTTAATACCCCGCCTAAACTAGGCTTAACCCAATAATAATCTTTTGTCGAAAAAATATCCGCCTTTTTTTTTTTCTATCCATCTTCTCTCAAAAAGATTTTTATTGATATTTGATTTTATTGATAATAATAATAATGTTGATGAGATGAAAATTACTTTTCTAGTAATATTCGAAAGTTTTTTTTTTTAATGGAATGTTTTCTGAATGTTTTTATTATTATTATTGCGTCATTAACAGAATTGTTATAGAAATGGGGGATAGGAGGCTATATTGAAATATTTTAGCTTTTTTTTTCGTAAAAATTTTCTATTACCATTACTGTAATAAAAATAAATGTATCTCTTTTTATTGTTATAATTTTGACAGTTTAATCTGCCAAACAAAATGCCAGTATTTGATGCTGATGCTTTGGCAAAATCCAAGATAATTCAACAAAAGATAAGGAAATATCAAATATTCGAAATAAACTCTGAGAGAAGAATTACAAAATCAATGACAAGACTCAGAACAAAACACTATAAAGGAATGACAATACATCCAGATGGCACAAGAACCTATAGGACATGTAACAACTGTCCTGGTGTGGAACTAACACCTACTCACATGTTCTCATGCCCAACAATGGCCGCAGCCTTACAGAAAATTGACATGGACCCAGAGCAGAAGCTTTACACACCCAAGATAGAGAACGACTGCTGTGATAGAGATGTATGGAGACATCTGAGGCTCTTCATTGGACACGACAACAACAACAGAAAATTGACATGGACCCAGAATAGCAGCTTTACATACCCAAGATATAGAACGACTGCTGTGATAGAGATGTACGGAGACATTTGAGGCTCTTTTTTGAAATATAGTCTCAATACACAATATAGTTAATAAATTTAATTGCCATCTATCGAAAAAAATGTTAACAATTATTTTTGCCATTGTGTTTTTTATTTTCACACTAGACGATTGATCCGGGCAACGCCCGGGTTTACCCAATTAAATGTTTTATTCAAACACTATTCGTTACAATTATAAATTGGCGCCGTGGATGTCACTCTTGTGAAACGTCCCGCTCCAAACTTTACATGTACATTAGGTCAGCTGATATTACCTCCCATCTTCACCGCTAAAGTCGCTGCTCGCGAGCTAAGTAGAATAATTTGAATATATAGTTTTAATAATTGATTTATATATTTTTTTAAATAGCCTATCGTCTTCCCCGTATTTTTTTACCTATGTATGGAAATTTTGGTTTGAATTAGTGAACTACTGCGAATTTGTATACCGGACATACAAACAAACAAACATACAAACATTGATTTTTATATATATAGAAGAATATATATATATATCATCAAATATCTCTACATATCTTACTGTAATGATAAAAGTTATTGAACGAGAGGGCTTGGCTCATCAGTAGTGAACCCTCTCAGCGGTTTCGCCAATCTCCAGACCGCTCTACTATTGTTTTAGATTTTTTATATGGTATATATATACCCTGCATTTTTTATGGAACAATACAATACTGTTCACGCAATTCTGACCTTAACTACCCGTTTCATGATTTTTCAGGATGCCTGAATGACCTATTTTTTTGGTCGTTGAGGTACAGCTTGCACCACGCTGATGAGGGCCAACAGCCCGAAACGCGTACGTGGTTAGCTTTTCTTGATTAATCAAGAACGGGTATTTGGCCAATTCTGGAATAATTAAAAAATCAAAGAATAGTTTATATTTATGCCGATAGATGGCGCAAGCCATCAGTAACTTTCAGTTTCCCGATAAAGGAGATGCCTTTTTTTTTCTTTCTTTTTTTAAATTTACGAACCTTATCCCAGTACAATATCACATTTTTTTTCACAATATTCTTCGTTTACTCTAAAAGTGAAATCGTATTAAAAGAAAAAAACATTACATTTGTATTAAAGCAGCTTGTTCCATTTAGATAGTGTCCCACATAGCTGAAGTTATATTGTTATTTAGAGTAAAGATGCCTTAGAAATCAAGTGAAAAGAAAATATGAAGAAATCTGCCAACCAACCAACCAAGCAGTAAATGCGTCTGTTTCTAATTTCCTTCTCCACAAAGCCTTCTGTCAAAACGTCAACTCGATCGTTCCATCTGGCAACTTTTAATTTACTTTTTATATATACTCTGCGTAGACTTTCTGTTTACTTTTTTATTTATTGAAGCTGTTTATTTACCTTAGAGTCTGGTGGAATATAAGGTCGTGTATGTTGATATCTAAAACACGGGATCGAATCCCGCTTTGAACACCTTTTTATTATTAATAATATTGAAAAAATACTAAATTTTACTTCAATGGACCCTGACTCTGGGACAAGTCCATCTCCACGAATAAGTTGAAGCAATCAAACAAATGTCTGGCATCTATATAAAGTGTAAATCTGAAACTGTTTAATACATGTGTGTAGACATATGGTGTACTTACAGTACAAGCTGTCATAACCCTTTACCCACCATGATTATCATGGCCTGGTACTACATGTGTAGACATGTGGTGTACTTACAGTACAAGCTGTCACAACCCTCTACCCACCATGATTATCATGGCCTGGTACTACATGTGTAGACATGTGGTGTACTTACAGTACAAGCTGTCACAACCCTCTACCCACCTTGATTATCATGGCCTGGTACTACATGTGTAGACATGTGGTGTACTTACAGTACAAGCTGTCATAACCCTCTACCCACCATGATTATCATGGCCTGGTACTACATGTGTAGACATGTGGTGTACTTACAGTACAAGCTGTCATAACCCTCTACCCACCATGATTATCATGGCCTGGTACTACATGTGTAGACATGTGGTGTACTTACAGTACAAGCTGTCATAACCCTCTACCCACCATAATTATCATGGCCTGGTACTACATGTGTAGACATGTGGTGTACTTACAGTACAAGCTGTCACAACCCTCTACCCACCATGATTATCATGGCCTGGTACTACATGTGTAGACATGTGATGTACTTACAGTACAAGCTGTCATAGCCCTCTACCCACCATGATTATCATGGCCTGGTACTACATGTGTAGACATGTGGTGTACTTACAGTACAAGCTGTCACAACCCTCTACCCACCATGATTATCATGGCCTGGTACTACATGTGTAGACATGTGGTGTACTTACAGTACAAGCTGTCACAACCCTCTACCCACCATGATTATCATGGCCTGGTACTACATGTGTGGTGGACTTACAGTCACAACCCTCTACCCACCATGATTATCATGGCCTGGTACTACATGTGTAGACACGTGATGTACTTACAGTATAAAAAAACTGTCACAATCAACACCATGACAAACATGGCTTTCAATTTGAATGCTCTAGAAAATGATATGACACCACCACCATGATCTGTAGACATGTCCATAGAATAAAATACTGGTTTACTGGTCCACAAGTAATATTTTAATCTGTATATTACGATCAAAATATGTATCTAATATTTAATCGTATATATTATTTATTTAGCTATAGAGTGATTATAAGGAGACAAAGGTCGCCTCTCCCGTCAAAATAGACGTCCAAACTAGACGCCATCTATTGACCGTCACCGCAAACTAGCGGCCTCGGGTCGTTAACAAAGCCACAACACCAACTTTGGCAAACTGAAAAGCGTCCACCTAGAGACCATGGTTTCAGGCTAATGACCCTCGTCAGTCTAGGGCGGACTTTATTCCATGAGATCCACACGGGATCTAATGGAATCTTGACAATCTGACGCTAGTTTTGACGTCTATTTTGACGGGAGAGGCGACCTTTGTCTCTTTAGATCATTATCCTCCCGGCAAGATTTCCATCTATAGAGTGATTATAGTTAGAGACCTCCTCCATCAAGACCCAATACCTGCAGGAATGGAAATCTAATGCTGCACATGACTGGTACAGAGCAGGAGGGGACAAGCACCGGTTCTGCCCTCTTAAGAGAACAACAGTGTTTGATTTCCAGACTTGAGTCTGGTCATCTACGGACAATGACTTTTCAGAATGGTTTCAAGGTTTTCCCACTATGTACTAAGTGTCAACCTGCAAACCACATCATTGACTGTATTGACTCATCCAATGATGAGCTCTACTCATCCCCAGCACGAGTTCTTGAAATTCCGGGCTAATTGGCCTATCAAGTAAGGTCTTCTAGCCCCAACATGGCTGCAGAACGCGAACTGGTGGCAAGGGATCCTAAGATCTGGCAATGGAGGTGTCATCGCAGGGGTGGAGGAAGCTTGGAGAGGTCAGGGAATCCCCAGCACAGTTGCAGATAGTGTTTTATCTATTATCTTATCTTACTGGCGCCATTTTGTTGAGTTTAAAAAGATTAAACAAAAGAACAGTTTTTTTCTAAACTTGCAGCTGATTAAAGAAAAAAAGACGTCTGCGTATGCAACTTTTTTTTACGTTACTGAGGAAGGCTTACGTAATCCACATCGAAATATATATTATTTAACGTTGATTTTTCTTTTTTCATTCCAGTATATTGGATAAAATCTTTTTTTTTTTTTTTTTTGTAATTATGAAAAATATCACAAAAATAAAATTTAGAGGGAAATTTTTCCGGGAGGATATTGATCTAAAGAGACAAAGATAACCTCTCCCGTCAAAATAGACGTCAAAACTAGACGCCATCTATTGACCGTCGCCGCAAAATAGCGGTCTCAGGTCGATGACAAAGCCACAACACCAGCTTTGGCAAACTGAAAAGCGTCCACCTAGAGACCATGGTTTCGGGCTAATGGCCCTCGTCAGCCTCGGATATTTTGACGGGAGAGGCGACCTTTGTCTCTTTAGATAAAAATAAAATTGTACTGGAGAACTGATGGTTAATTAAGATTTTTTAAATTATTTTTTTAAATTATTATCCTTGGTACAAACACGTGGTACAGTGTTGTCTGAATCCCGATATACATGCTAAAAGATACAATTTCACTATCCTTCCATCAACACACGGGGTAGTTGGGGATCTAAGGATACGTTCCAGGAGCCTGGGTTACCTTTATGTACTTTTTTTTTTTTGCTTATCCCTAGTACACGTGGTACAGGTCATGATAATCATGGTGGGTAGTTAGCGACTGCTTTTACTGTAAGCGCACCACATGTCTACACATGGGAAAAGCAGTTCGACTTTGCACTTACAAATGTGCCAGAGCCCCGTTTGGTTACTTGCACTCGTTGGTGGGGTTGGACTTTTGCAAGAATCGGGGGCCATTGGTGCATTTTTTTTTTAACAGAAAAAAAAGTGTCCAATGCGGGAATCAAACCCGGGTCGTAGTGGTCGAAAACCAAACGGTTTAACCAGCCTTCCACCCGACCCCCCCCCCCCCCCCCCCCTTTATGTTACTACTTTCCTTAAGCTTATATAAAAAGGCGTACCTGGATCTGTAAAGAAAAAAAAAAAAAAAGAACAATTTTTTCTCAATTTATTAACCTCTCGAAATATTTTGAGAAAAAAAATTATTTTCTTTACAGATAGTAGTTTATTATTATATATTTATTATTATTAGATAATAAAAAGGCATATATTGGATTGAATAAAAGATTTATTTTGTCAATATTTCGGCTGGCTGAACGCCAACCTTTATCGAGGCATTACATTTTTGTATAAACAAACTCAGCTTCGATAAAAGTTTGGCGTTCAGCCAGCCGAAATATTGGCAAAATAAATCTTTTATTAAATCCAATATATGCCTTTTTACTATCTAATGAATTAAATATGGATTGCTCTATTTTCAAAACAATATATTATTAAGAAAAAAGGCATCTCCTTATCGTGCAACTGAAAGTTGCTGATGGCTTACGCCATCTATCGGAATAAATATCAACTATTCTCGTTGATTTTTAATTATTCTAGAATTGGCCAAATACCCCTTCTTGATTAATCAAGAAAAGCTAACCACGGACGCGTTTCGGGCTGTTGGCCCTCATCATCTTTATTAGTACATTACAGATCCAGGTACGCCCTTTTATATGAACTTAATTGATGGATCGCCTTTTGACTCAAACTACTTTCCTTAAGTTTTGTCTATGAATGTATATACTCCCTTTTTTATATATTTTAATACCAAAATAGTCAAAATATCCTAAAAACAGTCCTTTAAACAAAAAAAAAGCTTAATACGCATCTAGCTTTTCTGTCATTACTGAAAGATTTTTATGTCTTTGACTAAATCCGGCTTATCATGTTCCATCAACCTCCAATAAGCGACTACCTCCCAGAGAAACCAGCAAATTGGAATATAAATAAATATGAAAAAACAATAGAAAAAATAAAATAAAAGTGGGTCAGGTGTTGATATTAAAAATAAAGAAGGCATCTCCTGACCACGAGACACTCGGAGCAAGTTAAAAATAAACGTTTAGTTTATTTTTGCTCCACTAGATGGTGCTCTGTCATCTAAAAAGCACATGTGCTCGTGGTCAGGAGATGCCTTCTTTATTTTTAATAAATAAATATGTTAACCAAAAGACACAAAGAATCCAAATCCAGAATCCAAAAGACCAATAGAATAGAAAAATTAAATAAAAACAATATTTTATTAGTATATATACATAAGAATTTATCTATATATTTACATATATACAGTCTAGAGAATACATCAATGAGTACATATGCATTTAATCTCCAATTTTAAAAATGTTTTTATTTACATAGTTAGGCTTAGGTATGCATTTAAATGGATAAAAATGGAAGGAAAGTAAAACCATGTCTTTTACGTTATGTTTATATATCAAATATATAAAATAGTTTAGCATAATTTTACGTTAGTTATTATAAGAGGACCATTAAAAAACGTTAAATAAAGAATTCGTTAAATCGGGGAAACTTATTTATGTCGTTAATTATCTTGTTTTTCCTTTTTTTTTTTAACTAGATTTCAGACGAAAACATTCGTTAAATCGAGATCATTTTAAATTGGCTATCGTTAAATCGAATTCTTACAAAGTACACTCATAGACAAAACTTAAGAAAGTGGAATCCGGTCGTCTATTTTTCTTTTTTGAAGGAGACAGAAGAAATTCTGTTCACACTTGGTTATCTCGTGTGTCTTCAATAAAGGTCACTGTAATATCTTTCAGAGTTATTGTCTGAATTCCGATAAACATGCTGAAAGGTACAACTTCCTTAAGTTTTGTTCATGAGTGTATATTAGTTATCTCGTGTATCTTCAATAAAGGTCACTGTAATATCTTTCAGAGTTATTGTCTGAATTCCGATATACATGCTGAAAGGTACAACTTCCTTAAGTTGTGTCCATGAGTGTATATTAGTTATCTCGTGTATCTTCAATAAAGGTCACTGTAATATCAGAGTTATTGTCTGAATACCAATATACATGATAAAAGGTACAACTTCCTTAAGTTTTGTCTATGAGTGTATATACAATATGCCCACTCTTAGCAACTCATTATCAACTTTAAAAATAAATTTTATTGTATCCTGATAATTAAAATTCTACGTTCTGTCTATTTAAATATTGATAAAATAAACAATTTCTTGATTTCTCTCACACACACAATACATTAGTATTTAATATAAAGATTTTACATAGGGTTTAAAAAAAAAAAGGTGCTCTTTTTCTATGTTGAAACTCCTAGAAATTTTGGGGTTAATGAAAAGTTGAATTTATTTTCCTGACGTCGACCTTTGTCAACTAAGACATTTTGAAATTTTGTTATGATGCATTAGCGCTATCTGTTATGAAAATTCGAAACTATTATAGACGCGTATGATTCTTTTACAAATTAAACAATTTCTACTTCCCTTACTGCAATGGAAAAATTAATGGGATTGATGAGCCAGGCCCTTTCATTAATTTTTCCATTGCAGTAAGGACAGTAGAAATTGTTTAATTTGTAAAAGAATCATACGCGTCTATAATAGTTTTGAATTTTTTAATTGAAAATTTGTATTGATAAAATTGATTTTTTTTTTTTCGAGAATCGAGACCTTGTCGATATTCTGAAATTTTGGGTTGATTGAATGTCTTTCGAGGCTTAAGTCTTCGTCAATTAAGATATCTTGTAAATTAAAGTTGATGTTTTCGAGGATCAAGACCTCATCAATCAAGACATCCTGAGAATGTAGTAATATCATTCCGTCATTGAAATCCTGTAGATGGAAGTTGCAGAATTAGAAGGTTCGTGTTCCAGACTCATTGCGTAGAGTTTGTCTTCGTTAGTGATAACCTTGAAATTGGACAAGTACGTCTTTATACGTTTAATCGACAAGGCATCTTCGTACATCTTTCTTGTTTTGTTGAAGGCCATTGAAGAACGTCTTCTTGTTGTCATTGTAAAGGATTTCGGCTTCTTTTCCACCATGTTTTCTTGATCGTAACTCGATTGTACCATTGCTTTAAGTTGATGGATGATTTTAGAAACTTCTCGGAGTTTGTAAAAGTTGATTTTACCTTTTATTCTTGTCTTATTGGATACGTGGATGAAAGTTAAGTCCTTCTTAATCATTGGGAAACTTGGAATTAGTGGAGATTTACTTTTTGATATTAGATTTCGGTAGTATTGCATGTTTCTCGTTGGGTCGGTAACTTTTTCCAATTCTTTCAGTTTAGATCGATGTTTTGTTGGGACTTTCTCCCAAGTTTGACGAAGTCTTTGCACCGCACCATGATTAAGACCACCTAGAATTGCGAAAACAGAATTAAAATTTCGGAATTCCAAACAATGAGCTACTAATTTAATGAAATTCTTGATGATTTTGGAACGTGTCACTATGTTAGATTCTGAACAAATTTCCGTAGCGACCCATAATGCTTCCGTTTGTGATAGTTCTTCAAAACGTGTCAACATAGGTGTACCATAGGCTGATGCAATCTGAAAGATATCCTTGATATATTCCGTTGGGTGAATCTGTCTGAATATCTCAAAATCTCTAAGTGTCAATTGAATTGCTAAATCAAACGGTTCTAAATCGAAAAAAGAAATTTGAGCTTTAGCTTGCAATTCTATGATGATCTTATCGTCAACTAACGGTCTGGTACAGGAATTATTCTTCAAATAGTAACGTCCTGATAAGGATAGGTTGTCTGAAAGATAAGAAAGATTTTCTGGAAGACGTCTTTGTTTTAACATTCCTTTTATATCCGAACTTATCTCATAAAGACTAAAGGATTCTTTGGAGCTATTCGAAAAATCAAATTCTTCAATGGCAAGCTGTATGGCTTCACGAACAGTAGTTTGATGGCTTACAAGAACATACTTGTATTGATCACCAAAATAGATTCGTAATACTTGTTCAGGGTATTCTGAAATCTCGAGGTTTTTCATAGAATTGCTAATTCCCTTTACTTGTTCGAAATCTTTGGGAAGTCCATTGCTAACGCAAGCGTTGTTCTTTAGATAGTATCTTCCACCTTTTGGTAATCTTTGTACTAAAGAACAATGATCGTTTGGAAGTCGTCTACGCTTCATTATTCCTCCACTGATCTCACTAACTTCGTAAAGACTGAAATTGTGAGGGGAAATTCTTATTTTGAAACTGATAAGCGCTTTCTTAACTGCTTGTTCAGCTGTTGTTTTCGAATCCACTTTGATTTGCGTACATTCCTCTCCACAATAAATTTCTAGAATAGCCTCACCATCACTCTCATCAAATTTTAATTCTATCAATTTCTTTCTTTGAAACAAATCGACCGAATTTGTATCCATACTATATCGAAATGCTTTTCGAATTTTATCTGTACGATTTCCAAATGAGGATTCGTTTTCGATATCCATTTTATCTTTCTTTTTAGGTCGAGGTAATGATCTAAATGATGGGTTATCATTATTATTATTATTATTCTGTAATGGTATACTTGATTGTTTTCTACAATGTACTGGTGTTTTGATGACTTCACGGAAATCTAACCAGTTGAATTTAACAGTAAGTGAAAGATGGGTGGATTTTCGTATCATTTCATAAGCTTCTAGATAAGTAACAGAAGCGAAATTTTGACCATTGACATCTAGAATCTGATCACCACGACGTAAGCCAGCTTGATCAATTTTACTTCCCTTTTCAACGTGGGAAACAAAAATCCCAAATTTTCTTTCACAGCCACCTTGAATGGAAAAATAAAGATTTTCCTCCCGTTCAGATCGATTAATAATAATATTACGATTGACAGCATTAGAAAATATACTTAAATTAAGATGTACCAATTCTTTCTCCATTTTCTGATGATCCATAATCTCTTCAGCTTTCTCTAGTAAATCTGTCATTCCAGAATCAGTAAGAAAATCGGTTGAAAAATAGGTAAAAATCCATTGAAGAAGAATTTTGAATGCTTGAGATCTTGTTGAAGGATTTTTCAACCAGTTCAATATACATTCCATTAACCATTGTGCATATGGAAAAAATACTCGATATGTTAGTAGAAAATCATCAACATATTTTTTATTATATTTATCGTTATTACTTACAAGATATTGAACTAAGTCATCAGGACTTGCAAAATCTATTGAATAGTTTTGCATTTTAAGAAAAAAATCTCTTTTTTTATATCATAAAGTCAAACATGTTAGTTTTTATGATAGAGTACAATTTGGAGCACAATGTTAGTTTTCAGTTATAGATAAACAAACTCTTTTATCTCGTTTATTTACAAACGATTAGGGCTTTTCCCCCCGAATGATTTTTATTGATTTTTTTGCTCACTGAATATTTTCAAATTTAGAGAGAAAGGATGTTTTTTGATACATTATGGGATACGTTATCATAAAATTAGTTAATTATTAAGATAGTTTAAATATAAATATATATTTTATCTGTCTTGAATTATATTTTAATAATATAACAAGAACTTTTTTATTTTTATTTTAAAAACGATAAGGAATTTATTCGTGTGGGAAGATAGTATGTATTTGTGAAAAGGATTTCTTCATATGCATTTGCAGACAAAAAAAGGTACCTCCCGCTTTTAATAAATATATTGAAACTACACATAGAAATGTGTATAAAAACATTGTAGTTAAATCACACTCATGGGAAAAAACTTATGGAAGTGGAAAGTCTTTGATGTCTCGAAAGTCGTCTTTTTTTTAAGGAGACAGAGGCAATTTTGTTCACACTTGGTTATCTCGTGTGTCTTCAATAAAGGTCACTATGTATCAACTAACTTTCAGAGTTATTGTCTGAATCCTGATATATATGGCACAAGGTACAACTTCCTTAAGTTTTGTTAACACTTGGGTATCTCGTTTGTCTTCAATAAAGGTCACTGTAATATATTTCAGAGTTATTGTCTGAATCCCGATATACTTGCTAAAATGTACAACTTCCTTAAGTTTTGTCCATGAGTGTGTATTGGAGAGAGCTTACTTCTGAATGTACTAGAGGTCTCTAAAGCAATATATTTGAAAATTTGCGATTTTTTGTTTATTTTCTATATTTGTAATGGAGTAATACACCTATCCCTCGATTTACACGGTACTTGTTTTACACGTTTTCGCTTTTACACGGTTTTCCAAATAAGTTTTTTTTTATCGCACTATACTAAATGCTACTGTGATTGAACACATGCGCTGTGTACACATCTCACGAGGAATCCCGAGCTTATGTGCTGACTAAATATTTTAACCTGTCAATGCATTTTATTTTTATTTCTGTGTACACCTATCCCCCGATTTACACGTTTTTCTCAGGAACGTATCTACCGTGTAAATCGGGGGATAGGTGTACTCTCAATACACTTGTGTTTTAACGAAATGTATTTCTTGGAGAAGCTAGTCTTGATGTAAGATGCACATTGATTCACCAATATGTGTGACGGTATTGAAATCCACTAACATCTGTGACGGTATTGAAATCCACTAACATCTGTGACGGTATTGAAATCCACTAACATCTGTGATGGTATTGAAATCCACTAACATCTGTGACGGTATTGAAATCCTCTAACATCTGTGACGGTATTGAAATCCACTAACATCTGTGACGGTATTGAAATCCACTAACATCTGTGACGGTAATGAAATCCTCTAACATCTGTGACGGTATTGAAATCCACTAACATCTGTGACGGTATTGAAATCCACTAACATCTGTGACGGTATTGAAATCCACTAACATCTGTGACGGTATTGAAATCCACTAACATCTGTGACGGTATTGAAATCCACTAACATCTGTGACGGTATTGAAATCCACTAACATCTGTGACGGTATTGAAATCCACTAACATCTGTGACGGTATTGAAATCCACTAACATCTGTGACGGTATTGAAATCCACTAACATCTGTGACGGTATTGAAATCCACTAACATCTGTGACGGTATTGAAATCCTCTAACATCTGTGACGGTATTGAAATCCTCTAACATCTGTGACGGTATTGAAATCCACTAACATCTGTGACGGTATTGAAATCCACTAACATCTGTGACGGTATTGAAATCCACTAACATCTGTGACGGTATTGAAATCCACTAACATCTGTGATGGTATTGAAATCCTCTAACATCTGTGACGGTATTGAAATCCACTAACATCTGTGACGGTATTGAAATCCACTAACATCTGTGATGGTAATGAAATCCTCTAACATCTGTGACGGTATTGAAATCCTCTAACATCTGTGACGGTATTGAAATCCACTAACATCTGTGATGGTATTGAAATCCACTAACATCTGTGATGGTATTGAAATCCTCTAACATCTGTGACGGTATTGAAATCCACTAACATCTGTGATGGTATTGAAATCCACTAACATCTGTGACGGTATTGAAATCCACTAACATCTGTGATGGTATTGCAGGTAACTACAAGTGCAGAGAGGCTTGGCCATCCCCAGTATTGGAGCAAGTGTTCGCCATCTTTCTTGACGTGGTTCTTCTCATCTTCCCATTGTTGGTGCTCAGCCTCACCTTCGGTCTCATCGCACGTACCCTCTGGGCCAGCTTCCCGCAGGAAGGTATGTCTACACTGGTATCACTTATCCACTCAACTCTAACAGGTTTTTATTACACTTCGATAGGAGCTAATTGATTTCGTTCATTGAGTTATAGTCAGGTATTTCTATGATACATTCTATCTGCTAGACGAATGGACTGTTCAACAAACGGATCCAGAACTATAACCGGTTTTAAACCTTGTTAATTGACTAATAAAAATTATTGTTATAAATATTGTTCTCTTATATATATATATTTACATATATATACACTTAGATATATATATATATACACTCATGGTCAAAACTTAAGGAAGTTGTACCTTTTAATGAACTCCGCCTTCGCCGGTCCCAAGCCCAGATGATAAAGGAGGAGGGGGAGCAGTAACAAGCTCACTAAAAAACCTGGGCTCAGCTGGCCCGGCTGATAGTACCCTGTAAGGGCTCCTAATCCAGGGATACAGAATGAGCAGTGTTTGTACTCCATGTTAGGAGCAGCTGTACATGGCGTCTGTTCCTCATGTCAGAGGCGGAAATTTCTTTTGGAGCTAAGTCGGCCTGCCACTGAGTAGTGCTCCCAGTCTTAATGACAAAGGAAGACGCATTCTACTTCACCCAGTCATGATGGTTGTCAAACAGACACCATCAAGGGTCACAACTTGGAACCCTAATAGGATTGAGTGTAGATAAGAAAGAAGAAGAAGCGTGTATATTGGGATTCAGACAATAACTCTGAAAGATATTACAGTGACCTTTATTGAAAACATACGAGACACACCAAGTGTGAACAAAATTGCCTGTGTCTCCTTCAAAATAAAAATAGACGACCGGCGACATCAAAGACTTTACACTTTCTTTAGTTTTGTCCATGATTGTATTTCGAATTACACTTGTGTGGGCAAAACTTAAGGAAGTTTCATATTTTTTTATGTCACCAGTCTTTTTTTTTTTTTTTTGGAAGGAGACAAAAGCAATTTTTTGTTCACACTTGGTTATCTCGTGTGACT
This sequence comes from Cordylochernes scorpioides, assembly GCA_030710605.1. Classification (NCBI taxonomy): domain Eukaryota; kingdom Metazoa; phylum Arthropoda; class Arachnida; order Pseudoscorpiones; family Chernetidae; genus Cordylochernes; species Cordylochernes scorpioides. The sequence continues at coordinate 54,730,154 of CP092885.1, read as the reverse complement.
TCAATAAAGGTCACTGTGTATAAAATACATTTCAGAGGTTTTTTTTTTTTGCTTATCCCTAGTACATGTGGTACAGGCCATGATAATCATGGTGGGTAGAAATAGGCGACTGCTTTTACTGTGTGCATTACATGTCTACATATGTGAAAAGTAGTTCGACTTTGCACTTACAAATGTGCCAGAGCCCGGTTTGGTTACTTGCACTCACTGGTGGGGTTGGATTTTTGCAAAAATCGGGGGTCATTGGAGCATTTTTTTTTTTATCAGAATAAAAGTGCCCAATGCTGGAATCGAACCCGGGTCGTAGCGGTCGAAAACCAACGGTTTAAACCATCCTTCCAGCGACCCCCATCTTTCAGAGTTATTGTCTGAATACCGATATACATGCTAGAAGGTACAACATCCTTAACTTCTGTCCATGAGTGTATCTTTCAGAGTTATTGTCTGAATACCACCCCCGCTGGTGTACAGACATGTAATGCACTTACAGTAAAAGGTACAACTTCCTTAACTTTTGTCCATGAGTGTATCTTTCAGAGTTATTGTCTGAATACCGATATACATGGTAAAAGGTACAACTTCCTTAACTTTTGTCCATGAGTGTATCTTTCAGAGTTATTGTCTGAATCCCGATATACATGGTAAAAGGTACAACTTCCTTAACTTTTGTCCATGAGTGTATCTTTCAGAGTTATTGTCTGAATCCCGATATACATGGTAAAAGGTACAACTTAACTTTTGTCCATGAGTGTATCTTTCAGAGTTATTGTCTGAATCCCGATATACATGGTAAAAGGTACAACTTCCTTAACTTTTGTCCATGAGTGTATCTTTCAGAGTTATTGTCTGAATACCGATATACATGGTAAAAGGTACAACTTCCTTAACTTTTGTCCATGAGTGTATCTTTCAGAGTTATTGTCTGAATCCCGATATACATGGTAAAAGGTACAACTTCCTTAACTTTTGTCCATGAGTGTATCTTTCAGAGTTATTGTCTGAATCCCGATATACATGGTAAAAGGTACAACTTCCTTAACTTTTGTCCATGAGTGTATCTTTCAGAGTTATTGTCTGAATCCCGATATACATGTTAAAAGATACAACTTCCTTAACTTCTGTCTATGAGTGTATACAATGATGATAAATAACTGATGTCTGTTGCAGGTCCTCTCGAAACTTCGTCATCTCCCGCAGGTAACCATCGCTCCGCCACTTACTCTCCGAGTACAGGTCAAGTAACAGAGAGTTCGGGACCTCGCAGACCATTGGTCAACGCTCTAAGAAGTACCAATCAGGAGAACGCTCTTCATCAAAAACGGAGAGTCATCAAAATGCTCCTGGTAGTTGTCATGGAGTATTTCATCTGTTGGACACCTCTCTACACCATCAACACGCTGAGTCTATTCATACCTGAAGCTGTTTACCATGGTCTCGGATATTATAATCTCTCTCTCTTTCAGCTCCTCGCCTACATCTCAGCATGTTGTAACCCCATCACGTACTGCTTCATGAACGCCAAGTTCCGTAGAAGTTTCCTCGCTATTGCACGCTGCAAACGTACGGCTTCGGAACGTGTAAGCGCTACGTTCCGTTCGACAGTAAGCAGCAAGGAACAACCTAGCAGAGTGGTCACCAAACCTGCAGCGTGATCTCAGATAGCTTTTTTTTTTTTTCTCTAATCCTCTCTCATATCATACTTGTTATCATCATTAAATATTATATCATTGATTGTATGTCTCTCTTTATTTATTACATAATATTGGATGTTTTTACTGAAATATCAACCCCTCAACCATATTACAATAATCATCCAATACAGTACTGGTGAAACCGCTGGGAGGGTTCACCACTGATGAGCCAAGCCAATCCAGTATCTTATCATCGCAGGAAGGACAGTAGAAGTTTGTTTTAAGCGTGAAAGAAACATCCGTGCCTTAAATTTCCATTTCCCCAATACATAAAAATATTTCTAAAAGCATACACTAAATGGACAAAACTTGCAGTTGTACCTTTTAACATTTATATCTGGATTCAGTTAATAATTCTGAAAGATATTTGATACATAGTGACCTTTATTAAAGGCATATGAGATAACCAAGTGTGAACAAAATTGCCGCTGTCTCCTTAAACAAAATGACGACCGGCAATATCAAAGACTTTCCACTTTCTTAAGTTTTGTCCATGAGTGTATATCTAAACACTTTATACTCATGCTTCTTTCTCTTAATGATCACAATAGTTCCTTTAGAAACAAACAGACTGGAAGTACGGAAACAAAATGGCTAGGATACCAAAAGTGTAAGTTAAAGTTCTGGTATGTTTCTTCAATGTATACCAGATCTTTGACATTTTTACACGTAAACAAATGACTAAGGGTGAGGAGATACAAAGTATAGGTTAAAAATACAATCAATAACTCACTCTTGGACTTCTATTTACAATTCTAGTATGTTTCTCTTCAATGTATACCAGATCTTTGACCTGTTGACACAGAATCAAAATGGTTAGGATACCAAATTGTTTATTGGAAAATGGGTGCCGTTGCTACGTTAGTTATCTTGGATCAGAATATGGTCAAATATTCCAAGGGTCCAAAGTTATATGGTCGGACTTCTTCCCAACCTCAGGATACCAAGTATAGATTAAAATACAACCAGCAAACTACTCTTAGTATTCTAGTTACAATTCTGGTATGTTTCTTCTTAATGTATACCAGATCTTTGACCTGTTGACACGTAAACAAATGACTAAGGATGAGGAGATACCAAGTATAGGATAAAATACAACCAACAACTCACTCTTGGCATTCTATTCACAATTCTGGTATGTTTCTTCTTAATGTATACCAGATCTTTGACATGTTGACACGTAAACAAATGACTAAGGGTGAGGATATACCAAGTGTAAGTTAAAATACAACCAACATTTCACTCTTGGCATTTCAATCATAATTCTGGTATGTTTCTCCTTAATGTATACCAGATCTTTGACATTTTGACACGTAAACAAATGACTAAGGGTGAGGAGATACCAAGTGTAGATTAAAATACAACCAAAAACTCACTCTTGGCATTCTATTCACAATTCTGGTATGTTTCTTCAATGTATACCAGATCTTTGACCTGTTGACACGTGAACAAATAACTAAGGGTGAGGAGATACCAAGTCTAAGTTAAAATACAACCAAAAACTCATTTTTGGCATTCTAGTTATAATTCTGGTATGTTTCTTCAATGTATTCCAGATCTTTGATCTTTTGACACGGAAACAAAATGGTTAGAACACCAAATTGTTCATTGCAAAAAGGGTTCCTTTGCCACGTTAGTCAGCTTGGACCAGAATTTGGTCAAATATTCCAAAGGTCCAGGGGGGACTGGTCGGACTTTTTCCCACCTCAGGATACCAAATGCATGTTAAAATACAACCAGCAAACTACTCTTGGTATTCTAGTATTTTTATTCAATGTATACCCGATCTTAGACCTGTTGACACGGAGAAAAAATGGCTAGGATACTAAGTATAAGTTAAAATACAACCAAACACTCACTCTTGGAATTCTAGTCACAATTCTAGCCATACGTCCCGGGATGCCTTGAGCCACCCACGCATGCGCAGTGAGGTGTTCTATCAACACGTACTGGTTTAGGCCTGGTGTGGCCGCCACAGACATATAACCTCTATGGAAATTCGAAACTATTATAGACGCGTATGGTTCTTTTAAAAATTAAACAATATTCTACTGCCTTTACTTCAATGGAAAAATTAATAGGAGGGCCTGGCTCATCAGTGGTGAACCCTCTTTGTTTCACCCAGGCCCTCCCATTAATTTTTCTATTGCAGTAAGGACAGTAGAAATTGTTTATTTTTTTAAAGAATCATACACGTCTATAATAGTTTAGAATTTTCATAACAGATGGCGCGCTAATGCATCATAATATACCCTCTATGGATCGGTGATTACTACTGTGTATATTCCTTGGTTTTCTTGACACACTCGGCAAAGACGCTCCCAATGGTACATAGACAGAAATAAGACCCAGGAGTCCATTATCCCACGTGCCAGCCAACACGTGAAATCTCCATGTGGATCCATTCTGTCCACTCCCTCATCTGTAAGAGTGTAGGGGATGAGCGACACTGGACGTTTCCCGTGTCCGCCGCCTTAGGATCATCCAGTACTTGGTATAGGCTTCTTTCCCCGCTGGTGTACTTACAGTACATGAAGTCAAAATCTTCTCTACCTACTATGATTATCATGGCTTTGTACTACATGTGTAGACATGTGTTGTGTACTTAGAGTCACAACCCTTTACTCTATAATGGTCTGGTACTATATGTGTAAGCATGTGTGGTGTACTTACAGTATAATCTGTCACAACCCTCTACCCACCATGATTATCATGGCCTGGTATTACATGTGTAGACATGTGGTGTACTTACAGTATAATCTGTCACAACCCTCTACCCACCATGATTATCATGGCCTGGTATTACATGTGTAGACATGTGGTGTACTTACAGTATAATCTGTCACAACCCTCTACCCACCATGATTATCATGGCCTGGTATTACATGTGTAGACATGTGGTGTACTTACAGTTACCAACCTCTACCCACCATGATTATCATGGCCTGGTATTACATGTGTAGACATGTGGTGTACTTACAGTATAATCTGTCACAACCCTCTACCCACCATGATTATCATGGCCTGGTATTACATGTGTAGACATGTGGTGTACTTACAGTTACCAACCTCTACCCACCATGATTATCATGGCCTGGTATTACATGTGTAGACATGTGGTGTACTTACAGTATAATCTGTCACAACCCTCTACCCACCATGATTATCATGGCCTGGTATTACATGTGTAGACATGTGACAATTTTTGACAATTAAAAAAATTTTTATTGACTGTTAGTCAATGTTACAACTCAACCAGGAGGGTGAAAAGAAATATTTACATTTATAAGTTGTCAGGAATCAAGGCATCGCCGCCTAAGTGTGTCCATATCGGTGCCAACATCGTGATGGTAGCCCCGAGCCAGTTCTATGGCCGCGCCGAGGAATTCAGCGAGGACCCCCTTCAGCGCAGGTGAAAGTCTCGTCATGAGGGACGCTCTGTCTTCGGTGAATAAAATGGCGTCCTTGAGGTCATTAACATCGATCCCTGTATCATATAAGGGCCTCAGGCAGGTCATGTGCTTCAGTTTTCTGAAGATTTTAAAAATCATGACATCCTCTTGCTCTTCTGTCATCTGTTCCTCGTAGGGAACGGGCGGTGTCGGCCCAGCAGGCCGAGGCGCAGGCAGTGGGGGTGTAGGTGCTGCGGCTGGTGTTTTCGTTAGCTCAGCTCTAACCTGACCAAGTACCTTATATAAATTAGAAGTGTGTCCGGGCTTCAGGTCCAGAATTTGACCGATCAGGCCGACGAGGGCGTCGCACTGCGGAGGCGACAGGAGGGGTCCATTCCTCTGGGCCTTGGTCCTCGAGGAGAGGAGGTCCAGGACCTCCTCCCGCCCAAGACCAAGGGCGTCCGTCCTAGCAAAGGACACGTTGGGGTTTCCTTCTATGAACGCCACGAGGTCATCCCCCGTTGCGTTTCTTGTTGATGACGCGGAGGACGCAGTGGTCTCCTCCACGATGGACATCTCCACGTCCTGTGTTGGGGCTGCAGGCCCGAGGGTCTCCTGGATGGGCGGAGGGCCACGCGGGGCAGCGAAGTCAGGTCGAGCGGGAGGCGTCGGCTCTGGATAACGCGGCGTCGCCGAGCGAGGGCCCACGGGATTCTTGGGTACCTGCAGGGGTGGAGCAGGGGTCACAGGTGTAGGGGCAGGGGGCGCCTCCTCCATAGGTACGGCCGGGGCCACTGGTGGAGATGGCCGAGGTGCTGTAGATGAAGATATAGCTCGGGCCGCATGAGAGGAGCCGGAAATCTCCATGGCAGTACTGGAGGGCGCCGGAGCAGGAAGCTGGGCCGCTGACCGCTGAGGCGGGGCAGAGGTGGGCGTTGATGGGACGCCAGCAGGAGGGGTTGGTGGGGCCAGTCTGGAGTTGTTGGCCCGTCCTGCAAGCAGGGGGCAGTTGGCCCTGCGATGTCCTTGGCCATGGCACCTGGAGCACTTGATGCCCGAGGACAGATATGCGGGCCAGGCCTCGCCTTTAATTGGGATTTCAAGGCGAGTGGGGAGCCTCTCTGTTGTCATTCCCTCGCGGAGGACAATAAAAGCCTCGCGACGGCCGTCGTTGTATGTGTATGGGCCGACCTTCATCAGTTTGGGCGCAATTGATGTTACACGCCCATAAGGTTTTAAGGCGTTGATGATGGCGGAGTCCTCCACGAAGAAGGGGAGGTTGCCGACTGTTATCCTCTCCGCTCTTTTGCGGAAAGGAAAGGCCCTGAGGAGTGTGCCCTCAACCTCGAGGCCCTCGTTTATGAGGCGCTCGGCCAGGCCTCTGTTCGCCAGTCCCAGGAGCTGGTGGCCGTTCACCTTGGAGATCTGGATGACTCCGGCGGTACCTCCAAGCGTCCTGTCCAGCGCCCTCAGGTAGTGGAAGGGCTGTACTCGGGGCCGTGCTCCAGGTACACACAGTGGTCCTCAGATGAGGATGCCTGCCGCGCCCGGGCCTCTGTGATATGGGTCCTGGTTGTCGGGATCTCCTGTGCCCGGGGTACCGATCGAGCCGATGAATGCAATCGGCGACTGCTCCTGGCGCCACCGCTGTTGGAGGATGGTGTAGCGGCTGTAGGCGAATTTGGTGATTCGCGGCGCCTCTTCTTGGTTTTCACGACGGTAAAGTCGTCTTCCGCTCCGGGGCTCAAATCCTCAATGCAGTCCGCCCAGTTTCCCAAGACACGGGCAGCGCCATTGGATGACGTACCGGCCGGCAAGTTGAGCGTGACGTCACGCGCGGCGGCCAGATTTACATCTTTAACGCCTGCCGGCGGATTTGCATATACTCGATTTTCTGAGTTTTCTTTTAAGATATTCTGATTTCCGTTTTCGCTTGAAATCCTCCCACCAGTAGGAGCTGGGATGCTGGGCCTTCCAGGCTCTTGTCCAGCAGATTCCGAGCTCCCTGGCGATGCCGAACTCGACATGCCTAAATGCATTTTACCGCCCGCCAAAGGCGAAAAACACGGAGCTCGCGCGACGCGTGGCCGCACGGCCGAGTGTAGACATGTGGTGTACTTACAGTTACCAACCTCTACCCACCATGATTATCATGGCCTGGTACTACATGTGTAGACATGTGGTGTACTTACAGTATAATCTGTCACAACCCTCTACCCACCATGATTATCATGGCCTGGTATTACATGTGTAGACATATGGTGTACTTACAGTTACCAACCTCTACCCACCATGATTATCATGGCCTGGTACTACATGTGTAGACATATGGTGTACTTACAGTACAAGCTGTCATAACCCTCTATCCACCATGATTATCATGGCCTGGTACTACATGTGTAGACATGTGGTGTACTTACAGTACAAGCTGTCATAACCCTCTACCCACCATGGTTATCATGACCTGGTACTACATGTGTAGACATGTGGTGTACTTACAGTACAAGCTGTCATAACCCTCTATCCACCATGATTATCATGGCCTGGTACTACATGTGTAGACATGTGATGTACTTACAGTACAAGCAATCACAACCCTCTACCCACCATGATTATCATGGCCTGGTACTACATGTGTAGACATGTGGTGTACTTACAGTACAAGCTGTCACAATCCTCTACCCACCATGATTATCATGGCCTGGTACTACATGTGTAGACATGTGGTGTACTTACAGTCACAACCCTCTACCCACCATGATTATCATGGTTTATACTATGTATACATGATATCATATAAAAAGCATTAGGTTAAAATCTTCCTATTTTTGTTTAAATAAGCTTCACATCAAAGATTACAGTGGAATAAATTTAAGGTAAATTCCTATCTAACTTTGTGTAAGCTCATTTCTATAATAAGAGTTGGGATGTTCTCATGTTATTCTTCTCTCTGTAACTTTGGTTTAAATCGAAGTCTTCTTGTTCAACAAAACTTAAGGAAGTGGAAAGTATTTAATGTCGTCGGTCGTCTATATATATATATATATATATATATAAATGAATGTTTGTATGTTTGTCTGTCTGTCTGTATGTCCTGTATACAAATTCGCAGTAGTTCACTAATTCAAACCAAAATTTCCATACATAGGTAAAAGAATACGGGGAAGACGATAGGCTATTTTAAAAAATATATAAATCAAATATTAAAACTATATATTTTTAGTCAGAAAATGATGATGACGATATTGCTGTATCATGTTTGATTATCAGATACAAAATTATATCGGGAAAAATTCCAAAAAGCAGAGACCACGGGTGAAACCAGTTCATTATTTTATATGCAGGAACAAAATTCTAACAGAAAAACATTCATTCGAGCAGAAAACAAAAGCCAGATCATCTTTCTATAAAAATATCGCTTATCAGACACAAAGTTTGGAGCGGGACGTTTCACAAGAGTGACATCCACGGCGCCAATTTATAATTGTAACGAATAGTATCTGAATAGGGTACATTTAATAGGGTAAAACCCGGGCGTTGCCCGGGTCATTCGGCTAGTATATATATATATGTAGATGTCATAATTTGTATATAATTAAATGCAACCCCGACCCACTATGTATGTATCATGTATGATTTTCAAAGATTTAATAAAAGAATAAGGTAATTGGAGGAAAGAAAGTAACAAAAGACATAGGAAGTAAATCTAGAGGAGAACATATTTATTAATAACGACGCAGTTAACCTTCTGACCCCGGGTCCCTGCGAGCTAAGTTTAAACCAACACTTCCTGGAAAAACAGGACGTATCTAGTATCCGCAGAAGTTATATTAGTATAAAGATATCCCATACTTCCGACCCAAGACCGGACGTATTTTGATAACGCGGAAGTAAATAACACTCGACACTTCCTGTCAGGCAGACCATACCTTTCATCAAGGAGAGCCGCGGGCCAATCAGAAGACAGCACCTTAAGTAGGTCAACCAATAGGAAAAGATCATGTGACATCTCTCGACCAATCAGAAGACAACACCTTAAGTAGGTCAACCAATAAGAAAAGATCATGTGACATCTCTCGACCAATCAGAGAGAAACTGAGTCTTGGTGTTAAATCGAAAAGCAAGAATGGTCAGTTACGTTTTCGCTCTCATAGGAACAACACCTACAGTTATTCAGTGGCTCTCGCCGAGTTCGGACAGTTGCTCCTTCGCTTCCAACAAGGTAACATCTACCCTAGAGATCTCTCTCTCTCCGCTCATTTCATCTAAATCCCATCATCGCCATGTGATCAACTAATTAATAAGTCAAATCGCTCAACTCTTCTCAAGCTTTCTTCCCTCCAACCCAGTTGCCTTTTATTTTCAAACTCAATCACGTGTCCTGATTATTCCTAACTGTATGCTGCAACTTCCACTCAAACGGCTGCGCTTCAACCAAATCTCACCATTCGCATCCAACAACAAGAAACCCCGCAACGATATTGCCACATAGATATGTGTAGACATGTGTTGTGCCTACAGGTGGTTACTACTGTGTTTATTCCTTGGATTTCCTGTCACACTCAGCAAGGACACTCCCAATGGTACATAGACAGAGCGAAGAGCCAGGAGTCCATTGTCCCACGTGACAACCAACACGGGAAATCTCCATGTGGATCCATTCTGTCCACTCCCTCATCTGTAATAGTGTGGGGATTTTTTTTTTTTTTTTTTTTGAGGGAGACAGAGGCAATTTTGTTCACATTTGGTTATCTCGTGTCTTCAATATGCAATTATAAACTGTTTAAAATGCATATAAATTATCATTGTGGGCATTAATTATTTTTAGTTTTTTTTTTTTCAAATCTATATATATAAAATTGAATGTCTGTCTGTCTGTTTGTCTGTGGTCTGTGTGTACTCTATAGATTCAAAAACCGTACATCTAATCGCCGTGAAATTTTGGGATATTACTAGGCATATCCCCGGAAAGGTTTACGAAAAATAATATCTTGAATATCTTTAATATCCTTAGAGTTATTTGCAGATTTGTAGCTTTAACTCGCAAGCAGAGCCACCTTGCGACGGGGTCTGCCCCCCCCCCAAGTTCCCACCGACCAATCAGAGGGATCAAGAGTCCGGCCGCCGGCCAATCAGAGGGATCAAGAGGTCCTGGCGCGCGGGAGGCGGGTGACCTCCGGGAACTACGTCCATCTTCCATAAACGACCATGATTTTATTCAACTTATCGAGTATTTTTCAAGGGACCGGGAAAATATGTTCACTATATAAAACGATGATTTTGTAATGTAGAAAATTAGGAAAGACAAAATTCAGGATGACACGGCACACAGGGACCGGGAAAAAATGTTCACTTTATCGAGAGATTCAAATATACGAGTTTCAAATTATCAAAATATATCTTTTTTTTATAAGTTTATAGAGAATTGTTTTAACAAATGTTCGTTAGACAAACCTTTACTCGGGTAAAACCTCGGGCGAAGCCGGGTACGTCCGCTAGTTATTTATAATGACGACTATAATTTTTTTTTGTTTGTTTCATAAATTAATGAAAACAGATAAAGTGTCATATACGAGTAAAATCGTTAGAATGAATATTTATAAGGAGGTTTTTATCTCGTTTAAATAAAATTGATAGCTGATTGGTAATACGATGGAATCTCGACGACACAAAGACTCAGGTTCGGTCGCTCCTTGGTCACTTTTTTTTTTTTAATTAAAAATAATTTTCTCAATAATTCATGAAATTTATACAAAAAGCTCACACCTAACAGTTATGGTAAATAACTAAATAATAATACTGTAAATATTAAGTTGAACAGCTTTCTACACTGCAGTCGATAACTACCCACACTCTACTGCCCTTACTGAATACTAAATTATTTAATTTGAAAAAGAATCATACGCTTCAAAAATAGTTTAGATTTCTTATAAAATATGGCGCGCTATGCATCATATTAATAAAGTACAAATTTTGAAAATAGAGAAATCCAAAAATAAATATTTAATTAAAAAAGGCATATATTGAATGAATATAAATGATTTTTTGATTCAATATATGCCTTTTTAATTAAAGTACAAATTGAATATAAAAAATAAAACATATTAAGTGTTTTTGTATGTCAACAAACAAAAGTGAAAATATTCGAGAATTAAATTCATTTAATATCGATCTTTCCGTTAATATATACTTGATGCAATTACTGAACTAAAAAAAATACTGTACGCTGATGTAATGAAGAACAGAAAAAAGTTTACAAAGAAAAGTAAACAAAAGAGAGAACGCTGCCAAAATAAATATAAATATAAAATGAAAATATAATAGAACTTATAATAGAAAAAGTTTATAAAAATTATTTGAGGTATATATATATTTTTTTTTAAAGAAATATACGCACTTTAAAATAGTTCATATTTTTAATAACAGATGGCGCATTAATGCAATCACGTTTAAATTTTGGATGTCGACATCATTAACTTTTAATTAACGCGATCAGAAGATTTTTTTATTTCTTAATTTAATAAAAGTATATAAAATAAACATTCTAAATTGAGGATTGAAAGTCAAGTCGCGTTAAAGGGAGGGCGACACTACCTCAATGTTTGTCAATTTTTCGGCCATTTCAAAAATTCTATAATTTATCTTAAATATACGAAAACATTGGTGGCGCCATCTGTATTTGAAATTTTAAACTATTTTAGAGTGGAAAGTTGCGCTAATAAAGTTATAAATTCCATTTTTATTTTGTCATTTATCTTTCTTTAGGCTATTTTTCATGGCTCTTCCTGCGTTTTCTCTTTCTTTATCTAACCTTTCTTTATAAACTTTTAACGCTCTTTCTTCTCATACCATTTTTACTTTGTTTCGATGTTTATTTTTCGTTTTAAGGTTTCTTTCTTGGTTTTTCTTACTTTTGGCTTTTCGTTTGTGCGTTTTCTTTGTTTAATTGTTCTGCCCTTTCTTTTCATACGTTTTTAATTATGTTTTGAAATGATTTTTTGATAAAAATGCTGTTTTTTTCTCTACCTGGCCAAAATAAATTCATTCAGTGGTGGTAGAAAAGGCTTCGAATTTAAAATACCTGTGGCGACCACACTTTACCTCAGCGAGCGTGAACTGGGACGAAGCTTCACTACACATACGAGCAGTAGTGTGGCGGCCTCACTACGCCTCGGCAACCGCGAGCTGGGAGAACACCTCTCTACGCATGCGCGGGCGGCATCCGGGACTCTTGCCACTCGCGTCGTTCGAACAACAAGGCTTGCTTCCAGCGGCCGTTACATCTTTCCTCTTTATATATTTTGGGGCTTTAAATAAATTAATTTATTTTATAAAAATAATTATAATTTTATCAGCGGCCTTTCCACAAGCCACACCAACACGCACGCAACCATCCCACATACCCTTTTTGCATATATTTATGCATCTTACTGAGTTATATCTATACTCCCTTTTATAATGAAAATTTAAAACAATTCTTCAAAAGTGTAAATTAATTCTTTTATTTTATATCTATTTATTTCCCTTTTTCATATCAGCTAAGCAACAACGATAAAAAGTGTAAAAGAAGAAAAAAGAAATACACTTTAAATAGCAAGCAAGCCAGGAAAACCTCTAGAAAAATAAGATCCCAAACCCCCAAATTTCGGACCTATAAACATTGATTCCATCTTTTCACTATGGGTTTAAATTTAAAAAATAGTATTTTCGAAATTATATTTTAAAAATGTATTTTGTATCCTTTGATAGACTTCAGTTTCTCTGCTTTTGAACAGGTTCTGGGCTCCAGTGAGGACATACTTCTATATTTTGAGTTCATCTCTTTATTTCTTCATAGCTTCATAACCAGTCTAATCATTCCCCCCATACCGTTATCATTCAGTTTAGCCAGTACAGAAATTTCTTCATCAATCCATTTTCTTTTGAAATTATTATATCATCATATGAAGTGGGAAGTTGGTTTTATGTCAGCATTCAATTGATCCTATAACTTAAGTAAAAATAGAATGGGTAACTATTGAATAAAAAATATATATATTTATTTCAACAAGCAACTACATTTGTGGGAACCTAGAGACTTCCTTACAGCCAGCTGGGATGACAAACCACAGCGTCGGCGAACACTCAAGATGCTAGCAACATAGTACAGACGGCCACCACTGCGTGGCGCTGTGAATGCCGGCGTCAGCCAATGAGAACCTTTCGAACATTCTAGCCCAGATATCCTTTATCTACTTATATAAATAGAAAGGTGTGACTAATGCATAATATAAATAAAAACTAACTTTAAATACTTTTTTGGGGCCATTGCTGGACTTATTTAATCGACACACCATACACACAGATAAAACTTAAGGAAGCTGTACCTTTCAGGATGTATATCGGGATTCAGACAATAACTCTGAAAGATATTACAGTGACCTTTATATTATGTTGCATAGCGTGCCATCTGTTATCAAAATTCGAAACTATTATAGACGCGTATGATTCTTTTGAAAATTAAACAATTTCTACTGCCCTTACTGAAATGGAATTTTTCATGATTTTCAAAAGAATCATACGCGTCTATAATATTTTCAAATATTCATAACAGTGACCTTTATTGAAGACACACGAAATAACCAAGTGTGAACAAAATTGCCTCTGTCTCCTTCAAAAGAAAAACGACCATTGATATCAAAATTTGAAAATTTCTTAAGTTTTATCCATGAGTGTATTTATAACCTTTCTTTTCAAGATATCTCCAAAACAGACTGAGACAAATAGAAACCAAATATTCACAAAATGAAAGGCTGACGTCACTGAATGATGATAATGCACGAGTAGACCAATCACAGAGTATTATGTGACAAATTACTTCTTTTTTTTTTCTTTTCCTCAACACATTCAGCAGGTTTTGCGTCTCTTTTAATCTCCTTTGACTGATTTATAACAATAAAAAATAAACAGAAATTGTTTGATTATAAATAAAGATGGAAACTGATTTGATTATAAATAAATACAGGAATCATTGGATGAAAAACGTTTCTTTTTATTGATGGCTAAAAGTGTAATATTCACAGAAAAATTCTAATCTGTATAATATTCATATATATTATATATTAAAAACTATTATCACATACACAAAAGCCTTTAGTAAGACATATAGTGATAGGAAAAATAGAAAAAGTGAAAGTTAATCCCACATTTAATGATAATTGTTGTGTTGTGCCCATTGTTTTGTCAATAATCCACTCTGAGTCGTCGGAGCTCCCTTGGTACCGGTTTTATTTATAACCAGAGCCGGAACATAAGGAGAACACCACACACAGCCAGACGCGGAGATACTCCCCCGCTCGCAGCCAAAACCGAAACCAAACCGCCGGGTTCCAGTCTCGGCCGGTTCCCACCGCCACACTGGCGCCGCCAGGCGCGAAGTGGCGTGAGGATTCTCGCCTGAACCCTCAACAGTAATAATGATATTTATATACAGGAAAACTTAATTAATACAGTTTGAGTCAAAAGGCGATCCATTAATTAAGATTATAATCTTAATTAATACAATCATGTTCATAAATATATTAGTCTGGGTAAATCATAGATAAATTCTCTTATAGATGGATTTACCACTGAGTTTGAAAATAAAAAAGTAAAAGCTAATCACATTTATATAATAGCATATATATATATTCCAAACTTATTTGATATGATGTAAAAAAGGGGGGTTTTTGCAGTGACTGTTTTAATTATTTCCAAATATATACATGTCCAAAAAAGTAGACTTCAGTGGTTTCAGAAACGTGAACCACAAATTTATTCATCTAAGGACTATCTCCACGGCTAGCAAAAAAAAAGTGTCAAAGGGGAAAAATCGACCACTCCTTTTAGATAAACCGATTTTATTAAGCGACTAGAGAAAACTTCAATATACACATAAATATATACAAAAGCAGAAAAATATTTTAAAATAAAAATATATAATTAAGCATGCATGTATATATGTCATATTGAAAATGATCCTGTCAACTTAAATGGGTCTACAGTTTTAACCTCGAGTAAACCGACCTGTGAATAACTGGCAGTCGTAAGTCGTAAGGCGAAGTGCTGAGGTTATTTCCCACACGCAGACAACAAGATGCAAAGACAGGGCTAGATGTTAGCACCTGGTGGGTCGGAGACAGCCCACGGGACAGAGGTGGAGGCCATGACACAAACCTGGATGCCTAACACCAAGACAAGGAGAGAGAGCCAGAAGTGGCCTGCGTAAATGGACACACTATTAAGTAGCATTAAAAATTTTGTATGCAAAAATAAACATAAAAACTATGTCCATGAAAAAACATCTATCTCGTCCCACCTACCTGCATTCAGCCATCACCAGACAATACCTATGATTAAACAAGGGCGGTTAGAGCCGTTTCCAGCGGTTACAACGCCACGAACTCATTGTTTTTCAAATTCTTTTTATGAGCCTTTCTTCTTCTAAGATCTCAAATTCAAAATTTCTCCTTCTCCTCTAAAAGAATCAAAATAATCCTGCTTAATTGCCCCAGTGTTGCCAAACTCACTTCAAATATATTATCACCCCTCTCTTTTATGTATGTATGTATGTATGTGTGAGGAAAAATATTAAAATTCAAATAAATATATTCGTATATTAATTTAAAAATCATGAATTAAAATATAGATATCAATTTTTTTGTTCTTAAAAAATCAAAGAAAACAAAGATGATAATGATGGAACCTGAGTATCTTGATGTCTACTTGCGGGAGATTTAGGGCACGTGGTAGAGCTGGTGTTCAGCCTGAATATGATGATATTATCAGCCATCATTGGTCTATGGCTTGCCCATGGGATAAGGCATTTAGGTAGAGCCTATGCTGAACTCTGGTTTGATGCTGTTGGGGTCAAGTCAGCCATAATGGGTCATTTGACTCGACCACAGGAATGGGGCGTTTGAGTCCTTCTCAGACTCTGACTCGGGGCTGTTAGGGCTGAAGACTTAAGGCCTACATCTAGGCCTCACAGTCACCAGGTTATGCAACTTAGAGGGGAATGGTTTGGAAATGGATAGATTAGGTGGGGACATATTATTGCACAAAGGTCATGAAGTTATCCTAACATATACTTCAAACAATTTTTAAAACAAAATAATTATCTTTAAAATGTCTTTAAAAAATCTGAGTCGATGGAGTCATACATGCAGTACAACAGAGATAAATATCAATGATACATGATATTTTGATGGATATTCTGGGTAGTTTAGAGAAGACAAACTGAAGCTTGACGAGCAGACCTTGAAGCCTTGGGTGCTGTGGTCTACATTTTTCCGCGAATGACAATAGTATTCCACTGCTGTGTCAAAGCCAAAACTTCCCTCAAAGAAAACAAGGTTTCAATAGACAAAACTAAGATGATAAAGCCGTTTGTCACGCCGCAAGAAAAAGAACGTAAAGGTATTAAAGACAAACTTCCAAGACTCTGAGGGAATATCTGATAGACATGTTGAGACGTGTATTTATCTATTTTATTGCCCGGCTTGTTTTAATGCTTGGTATTTAAGATTTATAACACATTTAAATTTATAATTTTTTATTTAATTAAGATTAAAATTACACAAGCATAACATTTAAATATATATCCTGCCTAACCATTCTCTATACTAACTATATAACATTAAGCGATCTATTTACAGTTTGTTTTGGTCACTGGTCCAACATTTTTATTTTCATAGACCAAATTATAAGATTAATTCACAGATGAAAAATATGCAAAATAACTAAACAAATATATACATCAATTTGATATTTATTTAAAACAAATGAACAACTATATACATCAATTTAACATTTATTTAAAACAAATGAACAACTATATACATCAATTCCCCCTTCTTAGGCTTGGCCCCCCTTATTTATTTATTTACTCTCCATATCTCTGCGGACATCTGCGCTCCCTCTGAGGATACCTGGGGGTTGTAACACTTTTCTCCTCCGAGATTGGAGTTGGCACACGTTCAGCATCATTCATATTAGTGGGATGTGATTTACCAGGCAACATTTTTCTAATGTAGTTTTGATGAACCTTTTTTATACTGTCACCTTGTTTTATTAAATAAACATTCCTCCCTAGTATTTTAATTATCTTTCCTGTATACCAAGAGGGATGCCCATTAGTAATCCACCTAAACTTCACAGTCTCATCCACTTTAAATTTACTGTTAACATATTGACTATTGAATTTGGAGGCTTTTACTTCTTCTTTTGATAACACCGAAAGTCTTGATCTGATCTTTCTTCCAAGAAACAGTCCCGCAGGTGATGTCCCTTTCCTAATATTTACATCGGTCCTTATAAAGAACAAAGCCCTGGACAGAGCCAAATTTAGTTCCACCTGCTCATTTTCATATAATTGCTTTTTTAGCAATTTCTTTACCTCTCTTACAGAGACTTCTGCCTGTCCATTCGATTGTGGGTGATATGGGGGAGATGTCACATGGGATATGCCATTCTTAGACAAAAAATCACCAAAGTCACTACTAAAGAAAGGAGGACCATTATCAGAAACCACTACTTGTGGAAATCCGTAGCGAGCAATACAATTTCTCATAAAATTTATACAAAAATATGCACTGGTAGATGGTACTTCAGAAACTTCAACCCATGAAGAAAATGAATCTACTGCTAGTAAAAACAGTTTGTTTTTGAAATTGAAATAGTCCATGTGAACCCTCCTCCATGGTCCTGCATATTTAGGCCAACTCTCAGTTCTTTGAGGAGGCAAACTTTCATTAGAAAGACAAGTTCTGCAATTTTTTGTAATTATTTCTATTGAAGAGTCCATGCCGGGCCACCAAATAGATGAACGTGCCATCATTTTCATTTTATTAGTTCCTGCATGGCTCTCATGTAAAATTTGAAGTACCCTTTCATGTAGACTTTTTGGGATAACCATCCTATTCTCCAGAAAAATACATTCTTGGAGAATGGTAAAGTCATCAATCCTTTTTAAATAAGGAATGATATCATCATTGGGACTTGAGGGTAACTCCCCTGTCTCAATAATTTTATACAATTTGAATAAAGTCCTGTCTAATTGTATTTCATGAGCCACAAGAACATGGTCAATGATGGAAGTATTTAAGAGTAAAATTTCACCACTCCCATCATTATATTCCAAATTATCCTCTTGACACTCTGGAAATCTAGAAAGGAAATCTGGAATAATATTATCCTTTCCTTTTTTATACTTAATCTCAAAACTATAATTTGAAAGAGTTAGAGCCCATCTATGAAGTCTATTTGCAATGAGTGGAGGCAAATTTATTTTATCTCCAAAAATAGTTATTAAGGGCTTGTGATCAGTATAAATGGTAAATTTCCTACCAAAAAGGTAATTTTTTAATTTATTTACTGCAAAAACAATTGCAAGTCCTTCTCTTTCAACTTGAGAATATTTTCTTTCATGAACATTTAAAGTTCTAGAAATGAAACACACAGGCCTTTCCTCCCCATCCTTCAAATGTGAAAGGGTTGCTCCTATTCCCACCTGACTTGCATCACAAGAGAGAATTAAAGGCAAATTTAGGGAATAATGCGATAAACATGTGGTCTCATCTAATGCATTTTTACAGGAATTGAAGGATCTATCTGTCCCAGCATTCCAAGACCATCTAACATTCTTTTTTAATAGGTTGTATAAAGGATGTGCTAAATCTGAAAGATTTGGCAAAAATTTACTATAAAATGCCAAAAATCCAAGGAAGCTTTTTAATTCAGTTATATTCTTAGGAACTGGACAATTCTTTATGCAAGCTAGCTTGTCTTTCAAGGGATATATACCAAATTCATTAATTTTATGTCCAAGATATTCAATCTCATTTTTAACAAACAAGCACTTATTTTTGTTTATTGTAAAATTGTTTTCTTTAAGAATATTAAGTGTTCTTTTAAGAATATCTAAATGGCTTTCCAAATCCTCTGATGCGATAAGAATATCATCAAAATAAATGTAAACATCATTGATTCCCGAGAAGAAGGATTCCATTGTCTTCTGAAATATTTCAGAAGCAGTCTTTATACCAAAGGCCAAACGATTATATTTATATAAACCTTTGTGAGTGGAGACAACCAAATACTTTTTTGAAATATCATCCATCTCAATTTGATGGTAAGCCTTTGACAAATCTAATTTAGTGAATAATTTCTTTCCTTGAAAATTACTCAAAACTGAATCTATGTTAGGAATAGGATATTTGACATCCTCTAAGTAAGGATTTAAACTCTTTTTAAAATCAGCGCAAAGTCTAATTTGGCCATTTGGTTTTGCAACACAAACGAGTGGTGAAGCACAATCACTTTTATCTATTGGAGACAAAATATTCAAATCAACCAATTTATCAATTTCATTTTCCACAAGTTGTTTTAATGCAAAAGGAACTTGTCTAAATTTGTAAAATTTTGGGACAAAGTCAGCCCTCACATCAAGATGGCATTTGATACCTTTAATAGGGTCAGATTTGAATTCAAAAATGGACTCATAATCATTTAAAAGTGAATCTATACTAAAAGAGTCCAATTTATGCAAATAATTGAATGAGATATTGAAAAGATTAAGGAAATCTCTTCCTAAGAGAAATTTAGAACAATTTAAATTAGTTATTAGTATTTCAATGGTTCTAGAAACATTTCTTAATTTTATATCAAATTTAGCCTTGCCCAAAATAGGTATTTTAGAGCCACTATAGCCGGTCAAGACTGTATTACATTTATTTAATTTAACATTTTTGAAATATTTAAAGTACTCATATTTAGTTAATGTAGTAATGGCTGCTCCAGTATCAATTTCAGCCAACAATTTTATATTATTTACATATACTATTTCAGTCAAAGGAGGATGTAAATTTATATTATTCAATGATAAATTATTTCGAGATCCCGAAGGATTATTATCATTAGCGTGCTTTTTAAATTTATTAAAAGTATTTCTAGGATTTCTGGGCAATTTACGGGCAGAACTGTCTTTTTTTGTAACATATTGTAGAAATATGCCCTACTCTACCACAAATTCTACAATTAGCGGATTTAAAAAAACAATTATAGTGTAGATGGTTGTTTTTA
This sequence comes from Cordylochernes scorpioides, assembly GCA_030710605.1. Lineage (NCBI taxonomy): Eukaryota > Metazoa > Arthropoda > Arachnida > Pseudoscorpiones > Chernetidae > Cordylochernes > Cordylochernes scorpioides. The sequence continues at coordinate 54,709,972 of CP092885.1, read as the reverse complement.
CCACAGTGTTTGCAGGGATTATTGATGGCATGAAGATGCTGTGGGGACCGATGGGCATCTTCGGATCTCTTGAGGTTGTGTAGGTCATTATCTGCAGACTCCGCAGACAGAGCGATGTCTAATGCTCCCTCAAAAGTCAATCCTTCTTCCTGTAGTAGCTTCTTTTGGGTTGGTGTATCAATGATGCCCGCCACAAATCTGTCTCTTAGTGATTCCTGCAGAAAATCTCCATAAGTTACACCTTTGAGCCTGTTCCTTTAGGCGTATTATATATTTCGAAATTGCCTCGCCTAATTTTTGATCCATTTTCTGGAATACAAATCTTTCATATATTATGTTGGTCTTAGGATTGAAATGTTTCAATAAGATATTGCATAACTTATCAAAGGGAACTTGATCAACCTCCTCCGGAAAGACCAAATTTCGCAATATACCAAAATATTTAGGCCCGATGCATGATATCAGAAATGGCGTTTTAAAGTCTTCCTTAGTTTTAGAAATTAGCATGAATTGCTTCAAGCGATAAATATAATTTTCAACATTCTCTAGATTTTCGTCAAATCTTTCAAACATACTTGAAGACATTTTTAAAGTATAATTTCTTTTCACTATTTAAATTCTTTTTTCTTTACAAAATTTGCTTTTCCTCGTCGCCAGTTGTTTTAATGCTTGGTATTTAAGATTTATAACACATTTAAATTTATAATTTTTTATTTAATCAAGATTAAAATTACACAAGCATAACATTTAAATATATATCCTGCATAACATTTAAATATATATCCTGCCTAACCATTCTCTATACTAACTATATAACATTAAGCGATCTATTTACAGTTTGTTTTGGTCACTGGTCCAACATTTTTATTTTCATAGACCAAATTATAAGATTAATTCACAGATGAAAAATATGCAAAATAACTAAACAAATATATACATCAATTTAATATTTATTTAAAACAAATGAACAACTATATACATCACGGCTGTCTCCCCTTTTTTTAGACTGCAGAAAGCCAACCTTTGAAGCTAATTGTCACAATATTTACTACATTTTGTACCCATTAGGTGTCAAGGTTGTGCATTGAATAGGCTAGCATTTATTTGATCTGACAAAATTTATTAACAAAATTGATGTAAGAAAAAAAAAAGGGGAATAATATTGAAATATATTCAATAATAAAAAAAATAATAATAATATATATACATAAAACCTATGAAGGACTATTACTGGTGGCCTAAAAAATATAAATGTAATAGAAAGAATGACTTACTGTAGGGGGAAAACCATCGACCAAGAAAAAGATGGCCGCGGTACGGTCAGCTGCCTCGTTCCTTTTTTTTTTTTTAATTTTTTGGCGCCATCTACCGTTCAAACCATGCTGCCCCCTATGAGCGAACTCTGAGAGCCTTTTAATAAAATAAAAAAAAATGCTTATTATTATTACGGTTTTACAATGAATATATATTACGTTCATTTTTTTTTTAACTCTAAATATTTAATAAAAAAAAACAAAGAGCAAAAGACAATTTCATGCCTGTCTCCATGGGTGATGGGATCTGGGTCCTCTTCTCAGTTGAAGGCCGAGGTTGTTGGTGGTGGTGGGGGTCCACAGACTTATCCATTGTTTGGTCATCTCCAGGCTGCTGAGCGGGTCGGCCTCCATCACTGAGGGACTCTTGGCATCTCACTGAGGGGCTCTTGACATCTCACTGAGAGACTCTTGGCATCGGGGTGTAGCAGGTCACATGGGGAGTTTAGACCGTAGGAAGGCCAGGGAGGTCTATAGACCTTTTAAAATCTTCCTTCAGCCACACTTTCCAGCTCCCACACCAGGCTTGGTGTAGTTCCTCACGCACACTTTCTGGTTAGTGGTGAGCTCCTGTAGCATGCCACATCCTTGAAGGTGTCCATGGGGTTCTGGACCTGGAGTAGGGTTGCCTTGTAGTCCAGACTGCATGCTACAGTAGTCAGTTGGCTGTCAGAATTGGTCCTCAGGGACTCATGCCTCCCCTGCCACAACACTCTCACATACAGGTGAGCTCCACTTTTTATTATTATTATTAACATTGTTCCCCCTACAGCAGACATCCTTTCATCCCATTTAAATTCATTTAGACCACCAGCTAAGCCATTTGCAATCAATTACAATATATTTGTCTTCCGCATCCTCAACAGACACATGTCAAATTCATGTCAGTAGCAACAATATTTTAGCTGTGAGTCACAGCTCCCATAGGGAAGGAGCTATGTAGCAAAATATTTATTGCTCTGTGAACAGATTATTAATTTTGATATTATTTTTGCTACTGTGTAAATTTTCTTTTTGCCTCTCTGGTATTTTTTTTTATTGTTGATTGGTTCTTGACTTTAAAAATTGCTGTGTCATTCTGAAGTTTGTCTTTCTTATTTTTTTCCAAGTGACACTATAAAAAAACGGAAGTCACAGATATACATCAACATTTTATATGCACATACATATAAAAATCAAGGCATTAGCTTTATTAAAATATCAATAATAAATTCAAATTATTTCTAATCAAAAATTTTTAGTTATATGCCTGTTTATTTTAGGGAACAATTGCAAATTATATTACCTTATTATATTAATAATAAGCTATGAATAAAGAAAAGATATGTATTATAAGACTAACATTATAAAATAATTATAGTTTAGCACTGTCATATATATAATTACTAGGGGAAATAAACAATTTCTTATAATTTTTATATAACCAGGCATATTTGAATTTAGTTAAAGTAAATATTCTACACATAAAGCAATATTTATATAATAACATATTGTATTGCAACTTTCAAAATCCAAATTTTCAAAGTAATCCACAAGTATGCTTTTTCCAAGTATGCAAATGTCAAATCATTGTAGGAACTAGGATCTTGACTTATTATCTTCTGTACATGGACACACAATGTCACATAAACAATTGTTTCACTAAGCTTTGAAGTTAAAATATAAAACTATGTGACTATTTATCATTTTAAAAATCTCTTCCTAAAGATGGTATAAAAATTAGAGACATCTTATCAATTAACACTCCAATAATTTTTTTAATGAAAGAGAGATCAAAACAAAAAACACATTAAGCGAAAATATATTGATCAAATACCAAAAGCATTAGAGGGAATTAAGTATCATTGGATAATTATGAAATTATTTTAATTTATTAAAATACTTGTATTACAAAAGTCTCAGATTATATTGTTTCCTAAAATAATATCGCAAAAATAAACAATAATTCAGACATTCCATATATATCCTTGTTTAGAATTGTGATATTATTAATCATTACCTGTTTTCAGAATTTTAAAAATGCTTTGCAGTATTTTTTCCGAAAATTAAAATTGAATTTATTTTTAAAATAATTCTTAGTAACAAACATATTGATTTTCTGAAAATATCATCCTTAAGGTGTTCTTTTAAAAATAAATAATAAATTATATCACTTTTAAAAGAATCTGAACAATTTATTGAATTTTAAATATAATATTTCTTCATTAAAGAAATGTTGAATGCACCATTTCATATTGGAAATGCATTTTATTATTTAGTTATTTGTCCATTTGTGTGGTTAATGTATGAAACTTACTAATTATCATAAATTTTAAAATATGAAAAAATAAAATTTCAAACATCAATTAGTGAAAATTAATTATCAGAAATATTTATAAGAAAAATATTAAAATAATCATAATTTTAAAAATATATATTAGGTTTATAAATTATATTTCTTTATATCAATATATAAATTTTCTAATATGTAATAATTTCGTTTTTCACAGATAATTTACCTTGAGAACCACGTTTATCTGGGATATACACCCTGCTATATCTTTCTCTTAACACGTTTTTCGTGTCTTGTACAAGTTCTTTGTAATTTCATTTTAATTATTATAGGAAAATATAAAATACAAATGTAAGTATTTTTATAAACTAAATAAAAGCGTTAGGGTTTATTGTTATTACATTTTTATTTTGCCCACATAGTTATAAATCGGTGCACGTTTAGGTCCATGTGTACAAAATTGTTTTATAAGGCTTATTTCGCTTGCTATTTTATAATGTAATTGTTTAAATTTTTTAAATTAAATATTATACATGGGTATATAAACCATTGTTGAGAGGTATTTTACGACTGAAGTGCTTCAGATTTTAAGGCGTGACATTTTTGTGAATTTAGAAATTATTTTATAACGCGTGTAATAACACACATTGTGAGATGCGTTTATTCATATTTTTAATTAAAATGATTTTGCCTTCACACACACTTGTTTATTCACTTCACAAGCGTAAAATTATATAAGCAAAATGTGTAAAAATTAAGGCCATGATGTCAATAGAAACTTTATTTTGACCAACCTAAAATTTTCATACACTGAGTACAAATTAATCCCAATTATTCACTTAATATTTTTAAAATCATTTTTCACTCAAAAAAAAAAAAGTACCAAAAAAAAAACTCACTTTGTTCACACTAATATTAAAAATATTGATATATTTAAAGCATCGTACAAAAGAAAATTTACAATGAAAAATATAAATTTTGGAAAATAATATGCTTAGTTTTTACCTCATTGTGCCAATTGGAAACAATTCAGTGGAATATGGGGAATTAAACTAAAAAGTGGCCAGCTTATTTCCCTTATATGCACTGATAATTTTGATTCAGATTTTTATTACCCGAATGTCAGTTAAAATACAAACATTGCACATTTACTCTCCACCAATAAAAGCTTATGTCCATTCAGCGATTTTAACAATGAAGTTAGCCTTAAAAATTGCTTCTAGTCAAATATAAATAATGGGAAATCACAATCATAAGAGAACTAGCTACCTGGTTTACTAACCCTAATTTAATATAATGTGTTTATAAGCTAATACAAAGTTAGTTTTATTAGTTTAGGTTCATGTTAGGGATAATAAAACCAGAAAGCTTTTCCAGAAATCTTCCCATAATCATATTTATATATTTTTTAAATCCAGAAATATTTATTCCTCAGGAGACAATAATGTTTTTTTTTTTTCAGTTTTGCCAAAAATTGTTGACAAGTTACTATAAAAAATGCTGAAAATTTTACCTTTAAATGGTAAGCACTTATATTGATGTATTTAACCATTGTTAGTGGGAGTCGGTGGAAGGATGGTCTAAACCGTTGGTTTTCGACCGCTACAACCCAAGTTCGATTCCCGCATTAGGCACTTTTTTTCTGATTAAAAAAATGCTCTAATAGCCGCCGATTCTTGCAAAAGTCCAACCCCACCAGCTAGTACAAGTAACTAAATGGGGATCTGGCACATTTGTAAGTGCAAAGTCAAACTGCTTTTCACATGTGTAGACATGCAGTGCACTTACAGTAAAAAGCAGTCGCATACTTCTACCCACCATGATTATCATGGCCTGTACCATGTGTACTAGGGATAAGAAAAAAAAAACATTGTTAGATACTCTAATGCACAATTTGTCATATAACGCGGCATTGTTATAGGATGAGTAAATTGTGCATTTGGAGTATAGCTATCATCTATTTGTGTTTTAGTGCAAGTAACCAAACTCTGGCACAATTGTAAGTGCAAAGTCAAACTGCTTTTCACATATGTAGACATGTGGTGCACTTACAGTAAAAGCAGCCGCCTACTGCCTTCTGGGGTATAAGAGCTCCATCTATGCTTCCTTTATTCCTGTGGTCAATCTGTATAAGACCGGAGGTCTCAATAAAGCTTTGTGTGTGATATTTCTACCTTAATTAAAGATGAGTTTAGTAGCTAGGGTTGAATCTATGGCCACAATATCAGATAGTTAGTACTAGGGATAACCATTAAAAAAAATTGTGTTTCACCTATGAATATTGAAAGCTTTATTTGTGCTTTTCATACATGAGACAGATTTATGTATATTTTCACTTATCCCAGGTTACTTGTGATACAAGCCATGATAATTAGTGGGTAGGGACTGATAATGTAAGTTTGCACCCCATGTCTTCTACACATGTAAAAGCATTTTGAGTTTTGCACTTGGAAGGTGCCAGAGCCCCATTTATTTACTTTCATTTACTGGTAGGGTTTGAACTTATTCAAGAATTGGTGGATTTCCCATTATATTGCCACATGGAAAATTAGGGAAGACAAATACTTCAGGAATTTATTCAGCAATTTATTCATCATATTAAGGTATCAAGCTTGTAAAGCTTGAAACTTTTGATGGTGTCTGCTGGGGATGAGTAGAGCTCATCAATGGATGAGTCAATACAGTCAATAATGTGATTTGGGGATTGAAAGGTCTCATGACCAAGTTTTCTTTTACAAGCCATAATGAGGCTAAGTCAGGTGTCATTCATTTAGCTTAAGTTTGGTTAAAAACAGCACACCTGGTCTTGAGACATTCCAACTTATAGGACACTGCTGTTATTGTAAATTTCACATATAAAGTACTTTTAGGTTTTGTTGCCCTGTGATTTGAACCTCTTTTTAATTACATGGTAACATGTGTCCACCTTAAAGAAATATAGCTTGACTATATATTGCCGTCACCTAAAGCCCAAACTACTTTCTGGTAGGGTTGGTTGACGGCAGTGGTGAAGCACTTCACACAAGTGGAAAAGGCTTTTGGTACAAACCTCATTATTGTAATTTGCTTGGAAGGTTGATGAAATTCATAGATAACCATGACAACGTGGCCCCATATAACTTCACAAGGAACATGAAAGGTCCGACCTTTATCCCAGGGGGAAGAACTCCAGAGCCAGGGCTGATAAAAGACAGTTGTGAGGTGATCAAAGGAGAAGCGGTCGCACTGGGCAGTCTTTTCTAGAACCCTGTCAGCACGTCTTTTTCTAGGGCGGTAGCCTTCTTGTCACTACTAACTTCTGGAGTGTTTATTTCCTTCTTCATTTACATTAATACATATATAGTTAAACCTGTTTATAGTGCCCCCTCTCTATAGAGCCCAATTTTAAATATGTAATACGATTCCATTTAAATTAAAAGTGACCTGTCTATAGCACCCTATTTGGGGCGCTATAGACAAGTTTAACTGTGTATGAAAAAAACAATAGGAAAAAAAAGCACATGTGCTCCTGGTCAAGATATGCGTTATTTATTTCTATAATTCAATATACAGTTACGAGCGTCATGCGTTCTTAATTCTTCAGTTTTCATCTCTGTCACCGTTTGCTTTTTTTTTTTTTTGGAATGGCGCTCTCCTATTGGTTGGCTACGATCACGCCACCTTTGCCCCCCCCCCCCCCCCCATCATGCTCCCCCCACTCGCTTTTTGGTTTTTGTAACTATTGTGTTGGAGCGGGTCGCACCTTAAATAAATGCATATATTAGTTAATAACTAAATGGAATCCTCTCTTTCTTTTTCCCAGTAAGAGACGCCTACGGAAGCCAACAGTACATAGGCAGATAGAGCACATAGCCTATAGTTATTAACTAATATATGCATTTATATAAGGCGCCAATTTATAATTGTAACAAATAGTATTTGAATAAAAACATTCAATCGTGTAAAACATGGGCGTTGCCTGGGTCATTCGGCTAGCTAACATATAGTTAACATGTGGTAGCATTCAATACAATATCCAATAGAGATAGAACCCCATTTAAGCATGAGTATGTGCAAAAGGAGGAATTTGTTTTGTAAATGTATTTGTATATTGTTTTAATAATGCAAACTGATTTTTAATAATGTTTTAAACAATTTTTTAAAGTCTTGTTCCAAAGGATGAAATAGAGAAAAAGGTTATGAGAGAATGAATTATTTAAGCAATGTCTGCGGAAGGGAACTTTAAAAAATAGGAGATGCAATTTTTGGTTTATATAAGAATCACAAGATTATAATTTATAATCCTCTATTATTTATCATACCTTTTTTATACACATCTTATACAGATGTATCACAATTGTTGTTTCTTATCCGCTTGTGTGCAAAGATTACACATTTCATATATGAATTACAGTGGTAGCTTTTTGCCTGTAATTTGAGGCCGACTCTTAACATGAGTACAGACGCAGCTATTCCGTATCCCTGGAAGCTTGCTGAGGCTTTTTTTTAAAGATTTTACTTAAAAATTGCAACAAAAAAGTTGAATCTCACTGTTGTAATATGAATGGTATATAGTTTCTCAACACTGAATCTCCAAGGTAT